>JALIZH010031027.1:0-55262 GCA_030522465.1 Rhipicephalus appendiculatus | reverse complement strand
AAAAGAAAGGAGCAGCGGAGGGAACATCATCCGATTGCGTTACCTGATCACGATACATTTGTGCTTAATTGGGCAACAGCAACCTCATCTTTTCACAAGAAAATGTTGGTGTTGGGGATGATAATAACTGCGTTTAATGAACCAAATAAAGAAGCGGTCGCATGTAGTACTGCGTATAATAAGACAACAAACGTCTCAGTTGTTTTGTCTCAGGTTCTCAGTGCTCACTTGAATGGTTGATAGCTTTTTGCATGTCAAAGACGGTAGCCACCATTGCAGATGCATTATATCCCAGCACGCCTGAACGTTGCAAGTAAACTCAAGTAATTATCTGGGACAAAAATGAAGCACCGAATCGTTTATAGACGCAACTTGTTTACAAAAAAATTGAAGGACACTTTATGCATTCCAAAGTAGGTTCGGCGAAAGCGTGTGGCCATTCCACTGACGGAAAGACGGACGGACAGACGGACATCCGGACGGACGGACGGACGGATGGACATCCGGACGGACAGACAGACATCCGGACATCCGGACGGACGGACACCGGACGGACGGACACCGGAC
This sequence comes from Rhipicephalus appendiculatus, assembly GCA_030522465.1. Classification (NCBI taxonomy): domain Eukaryota; kingdom Metazoa; phylum Arthropoda; class Arachnida; order Ixodida; family Ixodidae; genus Rhipicephalus; species Rhipicephalus appendiculatus. The sequence continues at coordinate 54,695 of JALIZH010031027.1, read as the reverse complement.
GCCGGACCGACACCGGACGGACGGACGCCGGAAGGACACCGGACGGACGTGAGCATGAGACATTAAAGGCTTTCGCCTTAATACGTACAAAGGGGCACACATTGCGCGTGGTCGCCGCGATGGAGTATTCCCGAAATCGACGTCTCGCTTGAAAAGCACGCAATAGATGACAGTGAGCTATGTTACATACTCTCTTACACTGCACTGTCTGTGTAACTAAAGAGGTTGACACACAAAACGCTGGTATCTTTGCTTAGCGTGCCGCATTCTTCCTTACGAATGGCGAGAGCACGACGGCCGTGCGCCATCATAAGCAGTCGTCATTCACAGGAACAGTTTTCTACGGGTGTTGTGAGACAGTTTTGGTCAAGTGGTATGGGATGATAGATAAACAACAATTCTGTAAAAAAATTGCTGGCGGTGAATACGCGTGAAATCACTGCGCTAAACTGAGCGTAGTCACCTTCGCCCGACAACGCGCAATGTTGAAGACAAGCACATCTTGGTTGTCTTTGCAACACGCTACAGTTTTTTTTATTATTATTGTCACGCGCAGGTGATTGAGCATTGTGACGATGCATGCGAACAATGGTCATGTGTCCTGGAGAGAGACTGAAAAGCGTTTCTACTCTAAAATAAATAAGGTGGAAGTTGGCGTCCTTGCGGTTCATTGTGTTCCAACGGAATGGAAACTTGCGAAAGTTGTCCCCATATTGAAGCCAGGGAAGCAGCCAACAAGTTACGCCTCTTTCAGACCCATATCTCTACTCAGTTGCGTAGGGAAGATACTCGAAAAAATGATTCAGAAACGACTCACTTGGTTTCTAGAAACTAAGAAAATTTACCCGGAGGAAATGAATGGCTTCCGTCAAAACAGATCTGCAATTGATAACGTCATTGCCTTGATCTCCTCAATTGAAGAAGAGTTGGCCTGTGGATACACACCTACTGCGTTATTTTTGGACATCAAGGCAGCGTATGACTCCGTCTATCATAAAGCAATACTCGATGCTTTGGAAACACTTGGTCTTGGAAGACGGCTTTACGTATAGATTGCAGACTATCTTCAAGGACGCCAACTTTTCATGTGTACTCCGGAGGGTCCTACAGCCTTTTATGCCATCGAAAAGGGAGTCCCGCAAGGAGCTGTATTAAGCCCGGTATTATTTAATATAGTTCTTATCCATCTGAAAAGAACCCTGCCCCGGGGCGTCAGCATCACACTGTATGCGGACGATATCTGTATTTGGAGTGCGGCGCGTTCCCGCAGAAACACCCAACAACGTCTCCAGAGAGCGCTGGCAAATATATCGGCCTACCTGAATTCAAGAGGTCTCAGCCTGTCCTCCGATAAAAGCGTCGCTATGGCTTTCTCGAGGAGGAGAATGGAAAAATACCCACTAGTGTTGGGTGGTCTCGCCCTTCCATACGTCAAGACACAAAGGTTCCTTGGAGTGACCATTGATAGGAACCTTACATGGTCTCCTCAAGTTAAGAAACTCAGCGAGAAGATTTCATCGGCGTCGTACGTATTCCGATTTTTAGCTGGGTCACAGTGGGGCAGCAACTGCCGATCAATGGTGCTCCTCCATAAAGCTTACGTCGACGGCACATTGCGGTATTACCTGCCCATCCTGCATAATATATCCTACACAAGCAGGAGAAAACTGGATGCAGCACGAAACAACAGTCTCCGAATATGTCTTGGCCTTCCAAAGGGGTCGTCTCGAGCAGGAACTGTAGCAGAAGCCAGATGCCTGCCTCTTGAAGTGATATCTGCGCAGGAGACACTTCGGATTCACCTCAGGCACGTTATTCACACCAAGACCCACTTTTTAAGGAATATCTCCCAAGCCAGTCCTACATCTAGCTTCGGGAAGGCCGTTGGAAGCATATGCGCACGTCTGTCGATCCCTGCTCAGGCGTCACCTATTACGCCAAAGTTCATCTCGCCCTGGACACTGTCACCACTAAAAATTGTGTCATATATCCCCGGAATCGGTGCAAAAAGGAAAATGCCCCAAGCAGCAACCCACCAGATAGCGTTAGAGTATATATACAGAGAATACGCCGACGAAACGCACATATTCACAGATGGCTCTACAACCCAGAGTCGATCATCGTACGGAGTTTTCGTGCCCTCTACAGGAAAATCCCTCGCGTTTCGTCTAGAGAGAGCGACATCCTCTACGTCAGCGGAGTTATATGGCATTCGGGAGGCCCTTTTGGTTATACTACGACAGCATCCGCCAAAAAGATGGGCAATATTTACAGATTCTAAAGCAGCCCTACAAAGCATGTGGAACAGGCTCAAACGCGGTAATCACCAACCGGTAGCGTCTGATATCGCATATCTTCATCACAGGGCTAACATTGCTGGACATAGCATTACGTTCCAGTGGATACCTGGCCACGCTGGTATTTCGGGAAACGAAAAAGCGGATGAAGCTGCCCGAAATGGACTCAAATACCGGAATTTCAGAAGAATATTTTTTACCAAAGCCGACGCTTCGAACATCCCTAAAAGATATGCCCATCAGGAAAAAGACCGCCTGCGGAATTTGCCGTTTCGCAAAGACAACTTCCTGTTTTGTGTTGACGCAGAAGTGAGAGCGAAAATTTCCCATGCACTCCCTCGTCACCTAGAGACATTATATCATCGTCTGCGACTGAACGTGGCATACACGAACAGTTATTTGCACCGAATTGGGCGTACCACAAGTCCCTGCTGTGATAACTGTGGCAACATAGAAACAGTGGAGCACATACTACTTGAATGCCCCGCGTACCGCGACGAGAGACAATTGCTTGAACGACAAGTGGACATGATTTACCACGAACAGTTAACGTTACGCAACATATTAAGCCCAGTGCCCGGACATTCAAAACAGCATCGGGTTATACATTCGTTAGTCAATTACCTGTCCGAAATTGGCCTTGTCGAACGGCTGTAATGATCGAATAAGTCCCACAGGAAAAGCTTAACTTACCTGACACCCTAACTGTAAATACTTTTATCAGGTTCACATGCACCGTTCTTATTTGTTTATATTCTTTTTTTCTCATCCTTTTCTTCCCTCTCTTCTGAAATCTTTTAGTCCCCTTCCCCATCCCTATACAGAGTAGCATGTCAGCGCTTATAGACGCCGGCAAAAATCTCTGTTTTTCCAGTAAAGAGTATCTCTCTCTCTCTCTCCCATTGTGTTCCTTTGTGACCATGTTGTAGTTTGAGACGTAAAGCTTTCTTGAAATAGCTCAAGCCAAGATGCTGCATTTACCCGATTCGGCACGCGTGATGTTGTAGAAGCGGCAACAAGGTCCCGTGAGGCATGCTGTCTCCTTCCGCTCCTCTTTCACCTACAGATGAACTACATGGGGCACACTCAGAAAAGCGCTCAATTGATTTCGCACAGACCGGCCTTCTCATTGTTAAACGTGAGCGGCGCTTTGATTCGCGCTCATAAAACGCTTATGGAGGCAGACAAGGGCGAACACTGAAATAAATTTACTCTTTGTTCTTGCTTAGTTTTTTTCTGTTTATTTAAGTAGGATTGAGCGACAGTAAGCTCTGGGTCTTTGCTTTATATCGGGGAAGCGGAATGGCTAGACAAAAAGGACTGAGTGACGATGGTAAGTTAGGGAAGGGAGTATTTACAGTCCCGTTAGTAAGGCACAAGGCAACAACCGCGCATACAGTCCAGTGGCTTTTAGCAAGGCTGCGGCCGCTCCTTCGAGCACAGCTGCATTGTTAGCGTCAGGTCAGTCACCAGTCAATGGCGTCTTATAACATCCTGCATGGTCCGCAGGCACAAAATATGTGTTTAAGTGTTTCTGGCACATGCCAGTGATCACATTTGGGACTGGTGTCACTGTAGCCGTAGAAATAAAGCATCGGTTATGTACTAGGGCGATTAAATCCGATAATAAATCAGCATGTAAGAATGACTTTTCAAATTTTTCTGATTACGTTTCCGATGTATGGAGGCACAGCAAGGCAGTAAGCTAAGCGGAGTGGGTAAGTGTTTCGCGACGCTGCAAAGTGGCAAAAAAAGACGAGGAAGTAATTAATGAGCTAGTCTTGCGGTTGCTTTGGTCAGATGCTAACAAATGAAGAGAAGACACCTGTGTTCGTGCTTTCTTCCAGAATATGCATCCTTTTAGTTCAAATGCACCCCGAAGTGCCTGCAGCATCATTTGTTGACAACGTCGTATGAATAACAGAGGCTGCTGATAATGCGTACAAGGAACTATCGTCGCTTTAAAGGTATCTGAAGTAACAATGCCAGATGGTACGTTGCAATGTAGAATATAAAGCCTGGAGAGAAGACGAAAGTGCAATTGAAGAAAAGACGGAACTAGTTGGGCGTTGTAAAAATTTTCACATTCATGATACGTAGCCGGTCTCATTGTATTCTTCATTATGCCTGCCGTATATTCATCTGGATTTACGACTTAGTTTGGTTTAAGCACGTCGCCACCATGTTACAGGCTACTTAAGTATCCATCAGTTTTGGATACGATATGTGGTCGCAAGAAAAGAACACGATTTCTCGGATTGAGCAAGTGGGATTGTGCGTTGTGACTAATGAACCGGCACGAGTTAGCAATTCTTCACAATTGATTATGATATATGTTGTTCAATGACACAAGGGCTAGTAATGACCAAAGAGTGCCAGGACATAGTAGCGGAAATATTTTAGATTGTAGCGAATGTAAGCAATGATTAAGTTAAGTGGCTGTATACGGGCCCTAAATTCTGCGCACTGTTGGTGCGTAAAACGTAAAAAGTATTAAAATCACGAGGGTGACATGAAATGTGTTTAGTGAAAATAAATAGCAAGTGGTCACGGTAATAAATATACGGAGATATGCTATGAGCACGAATTCCTCGCCAACGCCCTTGAGTCAAAGGTTTGGGAGGCTGGTGCCATGGTGGTAGAATACGACGGATGGCCAAACGAGCGCCGGGAGCGCGTCGCCCATCTTCTCGAGTTGCTCGCGGCCGCCGCTAGGTTCGCGACGGGTTCCTGGGCCGAAAGACGAGCATTGGAGATCGCAAGCTTTCGCAGTGCAGTGAAGGCCGGTTGCTAAAGCTTTTTGTGGTTCTAAAACCTCTTTTTGTGTGTTTTTAATAGCTTGTAGTGGTTGTCTGCTAACTTCTTCGACAAAAGTAAATGTATCGTGCTTTACGGAGCTTAGGATTTTCTAATCGACGCGGGTAAGCTCGATATTATTGACACAGTGCCGATTACAAGGGATCCGCATGTATTTTTTCTTCTCAGAAGCATGAAAATTTCTACCGGCGAGTGTGCAGAGCAAAAAAATATTTGGTTTTCACGTTATTGCATACAGATCTGGGTTATGGACGCCGTTAATTTATGACCATCTGGCTGCAACGAAATTTACGTGTTACGCTACGTGTGTGCTTCTGCCCGCAGTAGTTTTGGGAAGAAACACCGTTCTTGCATATTTGTACATTTTTTAAAGGCTTCCTTATTCGTATTGCAATCAGGAAGAAGAAATAGATGTGCTTGATCGTGAACATTTCGAAAAGATCTTTGTTTCAAACATGTTTCACTTCGCAATGACGCGTTAATTGCTCACCGTAAGGCTGTTAGAACCAATATATATCCAGTAAAATGTAGAAATGAAGCAATAAACAAACGTGCCTGAAGTCAGTCTCTCGCACGAAGGCGCGAGACACACACCGAGCGTCGTCTGCTATCGTTCGTGACACGTACTGCAAGCGCAAATCCCCACGAAAAGCCCATTGTAAGCGACGGTAACTTTTCAGTGTTATTCATGACCTCTCCAGTGTGCAGCGTTGCACCGCGAATGTCTTCCTCAAAAGCCCTAGGCGTAAAAATGCAGTCTAAATGCTCGCTACGCACACCGGCTACGTACTTTCAAACGCGCCGAAGCGGAGAAATCGGCCTAGAGTACCCCTACTGCCACCTTGCGGAAAAGCGGCGGCAACTCGAGCAACTTCGTGACACGTGCGATTCATTCTCGAAGCGCCGTGTTTGGCCACCTGTCTATTCTATCACGTGGCTGGCGTTTTCTGTTGTGTAGCCACCGCAACAGCAACCTTTTTTAGGAGCGAAGCTCCTTATGCCGACACCTCGCCGTCGCCGCCGTCGAAGCTCCCTGGCACGGTGCCAGCTGTGGCGTCTAACTCTCACGCGGGAGGATAAATGAGCTTTATGAGCGCTGGAATGCGGATGGCGTCTGCACAATGCGCAAAGCGCGAGAATACGAACGCATGAGAAATGGAGGCAGATTAGTCTCCCTCTTTCTTCGTCTCTGCCCTCTCCCCTCAAACCGGTGATCGCGCGTTGCCGCCACGAAGCACAGCAGACGCTCTCCGCGCGTGCGGCGCAAACAAGGCGCGTGGCGCCAAAAAACACGCAGCCCTCTTTCACCTGTCTCCCTCTCCCTGCGCTGCGCGCACCGCCATTTGGCACCGCACACTCACTCGCTCAGTCATTCCCGCCACCGAGCGCAGCAGACGCTATCCCCCCCCCCCCCCCCCCCCTACCACCTTCATGAAAGCCAGCAGCGAGATCAGGCGCGTAGTCATTTGCGTCCCATTTCTAAGCGGCTTCGCTCATTGGTGGTATTCGTACACGGAACAACTGCTAGTTTTTCAGAGTTCTTGCTACGAATTTCCTGAGAATATGACGTGAAAACTACGAACTTTTTCTTAAAAAGCGCGAACAATAATTCATGCACAAAAAGCAGAGTTCCTAGTGTCAGCAGTTAACATCGCGCGGCGCTACTTCAACGCCGTGCAAAGTGCATGCTTGAAAGACGCGTGTGCAGAATAGCCGCGTTAAGACCGATAAAGCTCTAGGAATCATTTCTATAAATAAATGAGAGAAATTCCGCATTGCGTTGGGAGGCAATAAAGTGTGCCGGGGCTGTCTGGCGCGAGCGGGGAATCACCGAGCAATAAAGAATGAATTAAAGAGGCAAAAAGAAACAGAAAAAAGTAGTGCGTTCGAGAAATACAGCATGGAACAGCAAAAGGTACTGCACCATTTCAATGCAAGCAACATGCGAAGATAAAAAGGAAGTCCAGCCGCAAAGGAGAAAGAGCGGGCCAATGCTGAGATGTGCTCGGCATGATTTATTGCATGTACATTCGACCGATGCTAGAATTCGGCTGCGCTTTGTTTTCTGGCCCTCCGGCTTATAAAGTTCGACCTCTGGTTCTCTTAGAACGTGAATCGCTACGCTTATGTCTGGGCAGGCCCGTAGCCAGAAATTTTTTTCGGGGGGGGGGGGGGGGGGGGCACCTGTCGAAAACCTTGAAAACCCCCTATATTCCTTATTTTTTTCTCGGTAAAACACCCCCCCTCAACCCGAATTTCGGGGGGGGGGGGGGCCGGGCCCCTGGCTACGGGCCTGTGTCTGGGGCTGCCTACATTTGTTGCGAACAATATTCTATATCAAGAATCACGCCTGCCTTTTCTTATCAAAAGGTTTCATATTCTAACAGTACGGACATTCCTAAAATCTATGCATCCCCACAGAGGAGGTCACCGTATGTTTTCATTAACCAGCAGGCCTCATTTTTTAACCACCAATGGTTTAGATTACATTGCCCCCCAAGTCAGTTTTACACAGAGACTTTTGGACCCATTAAAAGTTCACCACTGGGAAGTACTTATACTCAGCACTGTTGAAACAATTAGGATTGAATTTGATTATATATACCCTAAGAACGCTAAAATTTTACCATATCTATATCTAAATGGCATTTTGGAAAATCATTTGGCCAATCTGGAAACAACCACTGTGATAGCGACTGATGCTTCCGTTTGTGAAGAGAAGGTAGGTGTGGGAATCGTATCGTTCTCTCTGGATTGGAATTTCGCTATTCGGTTACCGCACTTTACCCCTATTTACCAGGCTGAATTGCTGGCAATAGTCCTAGCATTGCGTAAATTGCCCCAGTGTCTATCAGCGGTGCTTGTTCTAACAGACTGCCTCTCTGTCTCTTCGGCCTTAAGTGCACCTAACTTATCGAGTACCTTAGAGACATTCTATTCGCTAATTCCCAGACATGTACGGCTCGTTCAATTAGTGTGGGTACCAGGCCATAGGGGTTTAGATCTTAATGAATGTGCTGATGCACTTGCACTATCATCCCACGATGGCCCTGTTTTGTCTGTATTGCCCACATTGGCGTATGTCACAGCAACACGATTTGAAAAACTTACTACGGCCAATGACTTCGATAAATCTCCTTTATCATTACCAGAGCTCCCACAGCTAAAGTTTCTTTGGCGGAACAGGTAGTGTTCATCTAGAAGAGACGAAATATTATTTCGAAGGCTACGCTGTCGAGTACCCCAACTGAACTTTTACCTTCATAGGTCAGGTCTGGCTCAGTCACCTTTATGTCCTCACTGTAATGAGAGCGAATCTCTGGAGCACTTTTTTGACGTGCCGAAGATTTAAAATACCAAGGAAAAGATTACTTGAAGAACCCCTACGAAAGTTGGCCTTGAATTTGTCACTTCCGGTGATTCTTTCATTTGGTGCAACCATCTTTGGTTTTAGCCACAGGAGCGTTTTCAATGCTGTATTTAATTATTTACGAGACTCTAAAAGAATGGAATGTTAAAAGTAGCTTACTTAAATTGTCTTAGTTACAGCTACATATATTTTTTGTTGTTGTTGCTTCTCTAGAGTTCTTCTTTCTTTCTTTTTTTCTCTTTTTTTATCTTGCGAGTTTATAATATTAATCTGTGACGCAATTCATTTTCAACCCTTTCCTCCAGTAAGTGAATTAGTTTCTTAAGCAAAACACCATCCGATTCATGGCCTATCCTGCGAGGTGGGTTGCGCCAGAACACTGAGGAACCAACCAACCAGCTTCCTGGCCTCTTTGGCAGTGTAAGAAGAGTGCGTCGCCAGGGAAATTCACTGAGGGGCAGTTAGTCGGATGCGAGTCGCTTTTATGACGCGTCGCCTCCCAAATGTATCATATTTGCCTGCCTAATGAAGGCATGTGTTCTGTGGAGAGATGACGGTATAGGGCCTAAAAACTTGGAGGACGCTTGAGCTTCGCCTTCAAGACTAGAACGCGATAGCGTAATCGGGCACCGCGCGCATCGCCTTCTCAACCAGGGTTGCCGTTCGTGGCTACCTTGCGCCAAATTGGCTACTTTTGGAACCCGTTGGCGGCGAAAATTTCCAGTTGGCGCCATGGCTCTTTTCTAAACTTGTAGTTTTACTTATTCAAAATGGTCTTATTTATTCATTAATAGTAAAGACTCTGTTGATAATACCGCTTCTGTTCTATTTCGCTAGAAATTCGACGATAATATCAAATGACATGGCTACTTTGGCTACTTTTGGCGTGAGGTCTGGCGCCTTTTCATGTCCACCCAACGGCAACCCTGTTGTCAACTGCTAGCCGCCCTTCGATTCTCGGTGCATCCCCCCAACCGTGCCGCCAGAAAACGAACGTCTGCGCGCGTAACGTTGGCCGTTTCAAACTATTCTAGCATGCCGACTTGAAGTACAGTTGTTAACTGCCCACTACGTCTTAATTCTTCCTTTTGCGAATAAGCCAAGGGCCCACTATGCGTCCGTAAGGCAACACGCGAACTTACGCAGCTTCTCACTTGGTTGGTGCTTTTGCTAATGATGATGATTAAATATGTCTAAGAGCATTGTAAGTGGTGGGCCTTTAAAACAACCACTCACTGCGCAATTCTCATGCTTTGACGCCTGGCGCGATTCTATCCTTCTGCCACGCAATATTACACGCGTTAAGGAGATTCCTCCCCTAGATAACATTCATACAGTGTTTTTTTCCGAAGCAGTTTCAAGCAATCACGCGCTTCCGTGGTAGATTGATTTTCAAGTACGAGCGCGATACGTAGACAGGGACAGGAAAGACACGGACAAGTGTCTACGTATCGCGCTCGTACTTGAAAATCAATCATGGAACACCAACTAGCCCAATCAACCATTTTGATCCGTGGTAGAACACGTGCTTGCCACTCAGAAGGCCGGGGTTCGATTCTCGCCCGACTGAACTTGAGAAGTATTCCTGGATGTTATTTAGTGACCTTTAATAAGACATCTGCAGATGACTACTGTTCAGTCTCTGTTAAAACTGATGTGTTGTGGCAGATCAGCAAATCCAGGTTTTGTAGCGTAAGCTACACAAGTCGAGGTTGAGCAGCTTCAAGTGGCTTATCGAGAGCCGTTCTGCGCATGCCTGACAAGTAGTGATGTCACACAGCGCACAGCTGGCGCGCCGGAGAAGGCCTGGAAGCTCCTGGAGTGACGTGTCACTTGTGCGCTGGCGCTTGACTCGCGTGAGCTCGCTCGCTAGTCCGTCTGTCTGTCCGTCCGTCCGTAGCTCACACTACGTATATCATGTCATAGGCGAGCTAATACCGGTGTCACACGGGCACTTTTAATCGCGATCAGGGCGATCCGGATCGGTTTTCCTGATCGCGATCAACTTTATGGCCGCTGCTACACGGCCCCAGTTAATCCGGATCGAGCTTAGGTCAGATGAAATGCACCAGGTGGCGTTAGCGTGCCCTAAAACTTGTACAATGCGTGTAACACAATTTACAAGTTGTTTATGAAACTCATTTTCTTTATACCTAGTAGTTAAGTTGTTCACAAGCGTCTGCTTTGTGAAAACTTTTAAGTTTGTTGCACTTCTGCTCGTGACGTCAGGCATCGTCGACACTTGGCAACGCTGGCAGTCGCGCTTTCTGTCGTCTGCTTTTTTGCGCCAGGCGCCGCGAATTTTTGACTGCGCTTGCTAAATGAGTGCCACAGAAAAGCGCAGAATTGCTGCTCTTCTAATGAAATCTGCCAATATCGACCTAGATACAGAAGTTGCAAGAGCGGAAACCGAAGAAACGCTGGATGCTCGTCAACGCCTTAAGCACAGCTGCCGCATTGGCCGGTAATCTGGTCGTGCATCGCCAAAGGTGGAAGTTTGATCGCAACGAGAGATGGTTTGATGGTCTACCGCACATCGATGGTCTACCGCACATCGAGATGGTCTACCGCAAATCGAGAGATAGTCTTCCGCACATCGGGGAACAGTTTTTCAAGAAATCTTTTCGCGTATCAGGTGGAACATTTCGATACGTCGTGGAATCCTGCCCGCCCATTCTGCAATGTTATTCGCGCAAGAAACGCACGAACGTGAAAAACTTTGCGTGCCACTACAAAAGTAATTTCATAAATACATAATTCGATAGAGATTTCGTTGCACCTACCTGTATTGCTCTGTGAGATTCTTAATCTTCACTTTGATTTCTGATCGCCCCCGCTCGTAGCCGTCCAGTCGCAACGAAGCGACACTCTCGTTGTACACGCCAGAGTTTCGCTTCTGGCGCATCAAGTCTACCAGTCACTCCTGCCAGCGGTCAATTAATGTACAGGTCTCTTCATTCGACCACGAAGTGCGTGTACGCTGCGACGTAGTCGAAAAGCTAGCAACACTCATAATCAATTTGCTTCAAGGTGCCCCAATGCTCCAACGGTGCGACAGTTGAACTAAGCGCGGAAGACAACGGTCGTCTGCTTATCGTCTGCTTCTCCCATAACTGCATGCGGTCAATACGAATCTTAAAATATGCGAAATTTCTGATATTGTTCCAATTTAAACAGCTTACAATTCGTTTTTTATAAAAATCTTGTTTTTTAAACGTGTTTTCATTCAATTATGCTTGATTTTCTTGTTTACTGTGCTTTCAACAAGATCGGCCAGGCGGCGCAGACGACAGCAAAATCGCTATCTGTGAGCCAGATCGCGATGCGCGGATCGCGATAGTCTTGATCCCGATCGGACCTGATTGCGATTAAAGTGACCGTGTAGCAGCACCTAATCCGAATTGTCCTTAATCCGGATCGGCGCTGATCGCGATTAAAAGTGCCCGTGTGACACCGGTATAAGCCACTGCTAATCTTTGTCAACATCGGCCCTTAAATATTATACTGTTTCATTGTAGAGCTTCGTATGATGGTTGCGCTTGATAAAATAGAAGCGACTTGGGAAAGGTGTTTTCATAAAGAAAAACCCATCGGAACTTCAGGTTGGAAGTTTGACTGTGGAGTTTTGGCTTTTGCATTTCACCTGTTTTCTCTCGATTACTATCTTCCTTCGCACTTCAATTTACAATCTCCTAGACTCAAAGTCAACGCATCATTCTGCGGCGCGAAGAGGAATCATGGCTCTCCAGTCGACCAACTTACTTCCGCTCCTCGCGCGGAACTCGTTCATCATTCCTCGGACGTGGATAAGGGCACTTACGGTTTTGTACGGAGAGGCAATAGCCAGCGGAGCGTTTTTCACTCGAAAAGCTTTACTGGATCTCCACGTCACCATATGCTCTCAAGGAAAGCCTACTCCTATTTTCCTTTTTCTGTTCTTTCACACACCCGTTTATTCTTGTTTGCCGTGAGACGTTTCAAGAAAGTTCTAGGGAAGAGGAACAAAGCTCAGCAGCCACGAAACCCGTCGCGGTAGAAAAATAGTTATCATTTTTCATACTTGAGCGAGCACGCTTTATGCTCCGCATATTACTCTTTCTCACTGAATAGGGTGACACAACGCCAATATTTCCATTATTGATGTCAGCAGCGAAAATTTTGTAAAATGCTCTACCGTCCTGAAGCGTGGTTACATTCCGCCATAAAAGATAACTTTTCACTGCCTCATGAATATGTTTTATACTTATTCATGAACTCTCGAGAGTTATGTACTTGCGTATGGGTACTCGAAAATTGTGAGGAATTTGGGTGCTCGAAGAAAAAATACACAAGCAGGGTAATATTCTTCGTACTAGAGAAGTGAAAGGCGGCTCCTTAATATTTTTTTTTTGCTGGCAACAATTGGTAAGGTAATATATATTAATTTCAACGGCATTACTTTTCTCCGATGATTCTTTTTATATCCGATGATGCTCAAAACCGAGGATTAATAATGGTGGAGAAAATAAATATCTTCATGAAAAATTTTATTAGCCTGTCCTTTGGCATAGCCAAACGTGGCGTCATAAACACAAACACTAATATGTTTCATATACAAAGTGTAATAGAGAGAGTAGGAAACGATCAAAGTTAACCGTTTTTCTCTTGAGATTTCATCCTCGAATAGGTGCCATCCTGCATGATATTTTGTTGCTGCCAGCGCATGACGCTCCCTGAAACGAGCGGTTTTCTTATGTACTGCGTTTTGTACTGATAAAATATTTATCTTCTGAACGGTCACATGTAAAAATGACACAGTTGCTGGTCCACCATCAAACACATGGAAGAAATCCAACCATTGGCCAGTGTTGTAGACAGCAAGTGTTGAGCTCTAAGAAGACAGCATTGTGCCATTATAACCTGCTTCGGTGCCGTAGCCTAAATGTAACGAAAAGAAACTTTTGATAGAATAATGGCGTAAGTATTAAAGTCGAGGACGGAAGTTTGAGTCGCAGCCACATTCCGCTGTATTTCAATGGCCATGAAATTCACAATATATACCTATTTCATACAGGGGCTCGTGCTGTCTGTTGTTTCCTGCGTCTCGTCTATTTTGCGCTGTTTTTACCTTCTACAATAAGTGACCAACTAGCCCAACCAAACACACTTCTGTGTCTCGCATTAAAGAACCCCATTTGGTGGCTAAAATTAGTCCATAGCAGCTCACTATGGCGCTGCTCAAGATTATGTCCAGATATCGGCACTTAAAACAGGGAAATTTTTATTATTATTGCTATTCACCCTAATGTCACGAAGTACTAGCACGACCGTCTAGAAAACGCCTGTTCCTACAAGTTCTATATTGCAATTTAAAAAGAACAGTTTTTCTTTACTAGTATGACATGTAGACCAGGGGTCGGCAGTTCTTTGAGGCGGAGGGCCAAGGTTGCATGAAGACAACATAGTGGGCACGGACAGCTAATCGGCAGGGGGTTTGGGGGGTGGAGGGGGGTCTTGGCAGGCGAGGAGAAAATATCCAGCGAATTGACAATAATGAACAAAACTGCATTAAAGATCATGCTTACTTCCTGAACGGCTGTGACAAGGTTGCTATTTACAAACATAGGTTGGAAGCGACGACCCCATTTGAGGTCAAAACTGTCATGTCGGCCTTGAGGTAGGAGGTGACAAGGGAAGGAAAGGGGGGCAGGGGGGCATTTTCATAACGTCCCGGGGGCCGAATAAAACTTCCCCGCGGGTCGCAGGCTACCGACCCCTGCTCTAAACGTTGGAGAAATAGTCGCTACGTTTTAATTTTTCGTGTTTTTTTTTTCGCGAACAAAGTTTCTTCTTGTGGAGTCTACAAGGAATCCCTTCAACCAGGGGTCTCAAAGTCACCTCAGCTAGCGGGCTGCAGACGAAAACTTGCCTGCCACGAGCGCCAGGACATTGAAGAAGAGGGAACAGGGGGGCGGGGGGGGGGGGGGGGGGGGGCGAGGGTCGCTAAAAGAAAATGTCAGCGAACGGTGTCGCTCGGATGTTCGAAACAAGGCCTTCCAATGCCTCATATGCGGGTAATTTCTGAAAGTGATTTGACGTCAGCATTCGAGAAATATGCCAATACTGATCTCTACGATGGCTGATATATGGAGTTTTTGTTCCAGGAATATTTCAACACATGCTGACCGCATGGGGGGTCCCCATGAAAATGATGCTTTATTCCAGTCAGGTCTGTGTAGCTGCTGGACGTGCTTGCTAAGAACATAAAGAAGTATATACAGTGAAACCTCAGTGATACGAATTTCAGGGTACCACCAAAAATATTCGTATCATCCGAAATTCGTATCACCAGAAAGCATAGAAAATTAGCTTGCGACAGAAGAAAGCTGGCGTACATTTTCATTTATTGTTTTTCGGGGCCGCAGTAACGTCAGTAAGAACTCTGAATGATTGCCAGTTAAGTTCTTAGATGGCGGTAATCACACCAGCAATCGTAAATATAGGGCCCGTACGCGCGTGTATTAATGAACCAGGTGTGTTGTGACCCGCCACAGCAGTAACCCTTTCCAAATTTTAGTATGCTTTCTCGCGTGACACTGGAGTACTGTGGTGAAAGTAACGGAAGAAGCGCTTTGTCGCGATAGATCCATGCCACTAAATTACAGAACCATAGTCCTATGTTATGATTTTGTTATCACGGAGGTGTTGGGGATGTTTTTTGGGAGATTTACGGCCGTTCCCGCATTTACACCGTCATTCGGACGATTTGGCGGTGCGGCGCGCATGCCCGCGCTTGCATTCCCGCACTCTCACGTGCTTGGCGCGTCTTCCGCGACAGCGCGGACAGCACCTCTTCGTACCTGGACGGTAGCGTACGTTCGTATCAAACGTCTCCAGGTGAAAATCGGTTACTCCATTACATTGCACGCCAATCGGCCTTGGTCGGGACCAAAGAAAAATTCGTATCACCCCGACATTCGTATGAGCTGTGTTCGTATCACCGAGGTTTCACTGTATATGGGACAAAGACAGTCATCTGCAGGCCGTGGGCCACATGCGGGATGCTTCTACCATCGGCCTTGCACATTTCTGCAAGGTCGATGGTAGAAGCAGCCGCTACAATATCTAGCTTTATATTGACGTGTCTGGCTCCTTACTACAAGCGAGCTATAAGAACACGAACAAATATCCGTACTTCCACGAAGGTTTTACGTCATCACAACGAGCGCAAATGGATCTTGCTCACACTTGGTTTAAGAGCATTGTCTCTCTTCCGTCACGCACATAATGACACTTTCGATCGCGGCACTTATAAAACGTGGCTGTCGAAGAACTGCGCTAAGCATTAATTCCGACTTCGCTTGTTCTATTACAACTGTGAAAATTACAGGCAGAGGGGTCAGATGCTGTCGAGTTGACAGGCAAATAGTCCTACCAAAAGAAGCCCAATAAAAAAGCGTGACTTTTGCGAAGAAGCCTAAAAAAAGGAATTCTAGTGAATGTTCCCAGTGCAGAAAATATTTTTAAATGTTAAAAAAAATTTACGTAAATACAAAGGAGAGGTAAAAAAATAGCTTTCATTATTTTGTACAGCAAAAGTATGCGCTTGTGTGGAGGAAAGCACATATTCACTTGGTCCTGGTTTCCATGTAGTCTCGCACTTGCAAGTGCAGGAATGACGTCTCTCGTTGACTCCTCCAACGTATGCTTGACAACAACGCTCAGCTACTCCAACTGGGATAACTACATGTGCAGAAAAAAACACTACAAGCGACCGGGAAATTCTACAAGCGACTCGGCGAAAAAAAGATATATGCCAGTTCTACGCCGTGAAAATCGTCAGACAGCGAAGCGAATGTATCTTAGGGTATAGTAAGACAACTCGGTCTCATTTCGAGCATCGCGATCACCATTTAGCCTCATCATCATGATCGTCATCATTTATCATAATGATATATGACCTTACCATCTCGATCGTAATCATTATGTGGTTTTATTAATTACTTTATTCACTCCGCCCTCTGGTCACGCCACCTGCATGACACCACACAAGCATGCAGACTGCGCAGGTTCGACTTGGAACGGCTGCGCTGTTAAAAGAAGCCCGAATTCGCTTGTATTAAGCAGAACTATTTATTTTGAATATTCGCACACTACTAGTGACTAAGCTAAAGAAAAAAGGCAGGTCTGCCTAGTCTTCAGATGCGGCGCAAAATTGCAAGGCTGTCACACTATAATACATTTTTTTATGTTTTGCTTAACCTCTTCTCTCATCAGTCCAGCTCACCGCATCTCTAAAGCCATGATAAAGCCTTGTACCCTCCGCGTGCCGGCACCGCCATGCACCTACAATCATTTTTTTTGAAGACTGCCATCGACTGTAACAATCTTCCCAGAGACGTAGTCCTCCACGTCAACTATGCCCAGTTCAAGGACTCCGTTGCGTCATGCTTTGTACATAATAACTAACTTGTTTGTTTCTGCCACCAATGATGTAAAACCCTGTGTACAGGTTCCTTGAGGTCTTCGATAAATAAATAAATAAATAAATAAATAAATAAATAAATAAATAAATAAATAAATAAATTTACTGGCAACTATGATTACAGCCCCGCCCATCTTATCTCTGTATGCTGCAACAGCCTCTAAGTCGTATGGACACCCAATAAAACCTCAGGAGCCGTGCCTTAACTCCCGAGACGAAGCACTCTAGCGAACAGAGGTGGGATCACCGCATTCCGCGCTCGACGTCGCACGCAGCGATGAACGCGTCCGCTTGCACACTTTTCCGAAGAACCACTTTCCATTTCGCCTATCCGCTTCACTCTGCGCGTTCTCCAGCCTCTTCTCCCTGGTTTCTGCGCAGTGAGCGCTTCCCCGTATAAGCTCCCTCGTTTGGGTAAGCTGTCTCCCTCGCGAGCGACGCCGGCGGTCTCGCGATGAGCGGCAATTGCCGTATGATCTCGCTTTTACGAGGCTCGGTTTCAAAACAAGAAGGCTGGTTCGAAATTTCAGTAATCATAACATAAAGGACCAGATTCTCTATAACAGTGAGCATGCTGTAGTTGCGATTCTGGTCTACGCAGAATGGCAGGCTTCAATTAGGCGAGCATAACCACGAACCGAAGTAATTTAATAGTGAAGCGGTTCCTTACGCATCCGCCTAAGTCGACTCGAAGGCGAGAACCACCTTCTTTTTTATTTTTGGCCGATTGTATTGATTGCCCAATAAGTGCAGAAAACTTTCCGCCGAATGTTTTCTGCACCTAACTTCTGCAAACACGGTTTTGCAGCGTCTCCAGTATCAGCCCACCTTTGACAAAAGGGACAAGTCATGTGATGACGCCACAGTGACGTCACAAATTTAGGTGACCTGCGACTTTATGATGACGCCTCACATAATCTTTCCCATCATTTCGCGTGGACGCCCACGGTCACCTTTCGCATTTGATGAGTGATTTAAGGCATTCGCCGTAAAGTTTGAGTGAAAAATGAACCTGAGTAATCTTAGGGAAGCTGCTAGGTTGCATTTTCTCGTGTATGTTGGCCGGCTTTACGAGAGCGGTCATATTTTCTTTTACCTGAAGAGGCTTTGAAGGAAAAAACAAAGACATCAGGTACGTCCGCAGATCTATTGGCGAAGTGTCATTAGAAAAGAATGTCGTTTTCCTAGACGCGATGAAGTTAAATGCCCAGGTGTGTTGTGTTTTTCAGACAGGGACAGAATAAGGCACACGGGGAAATCCTTCTAAGCTCTCTATGTTTGGACATTACTGCGTCCATGCCTTAAAAGTACGAGCCATCTGTCACGGTGTATTGTATTCACCGCAGCAGTTTTAAGAAACAAGGACGAAGCGGGCGTTCTCGGTAGCACACACACATACAGACACACACATGCACACACAACTCGCGTTATGCACAATCAACATAACACAAAGAGTGGTATATAGAGTCCTCTATTCGCGCGTAAGGGTAAGAAGTCAGGGAGAACACATCACCGATAGTACGGGCTGCAGAACTCAGGAGCGTCACTGAAGCGATGCTACGAAGTTGTTGGACGCTGTGATCGACCGTTCACTGAGACTACGTTGGGGAGGCGGCGTGTCGCTAACAGGAACCGGTGGTGCACCGCAGGACAACTGGAGCCAGTGCAGTGTTGGAGCCGGTGCCCTGGGATGTGCGCCAGCCGCTTAGAACCATATCATCACGGATAACGGGCATCGGCAGGAGCCAGGTTCGCACGTCGGCATGGCTGCTTCTTCCGCCGTTCCTTCTTCTCCTCCCTCGCGCTGCTCCTCCGCTTTTCCTTTATTCTCAACAGCATCGGCTCGGACGCAGGTTGTACCCTCCACCACACCCCAAACTTACTAGAGACGAAGGCACCGACTACAGGCGACTCCAAAGTAATACGTTCATTAACGGCATACTAATGCACCATATGAAACCAACGTTGCACAGCTACATCTGCCCACACTGCAATGTGCCAGACACTGTGGCCCACCTTCTACTACAGTGCAAAGCCAACATGCCAGCGCTACAACCAGCAGCAACAGATGCGGACCCAACCGTCCTCAGTGAAGCGTGGGAGGCTGGGATCTCCAAGCCGGACCTGGTCGACCAGCGTCAACTCGTCGCCCGAGCCCGGCGGGCGATCCCAGCCAGAGGGTTACTGGAACAAGGGACCCTCCCACCTTCACTCACCAATATCTTTGCAATAAATGTTTTAGATGCGAAGCATCTTATGCTCGGGGCTCTGTCCGTCCCTCCCGTGTCCCGCGTGCCGCGTCCTCCGTCCCCCGTCCCGCGTCCGGCCACTGTCATGAAGCAGGGAAGCACTCATTATGCGAACCAGAACCCTGTAGTAATACGAAGGCCGTCAACCCTAACACAGTCATCAGAGTCATGGCCGAGATCACAGAGAGGCTGCTGTGCAATGGCTAGGCAGGTGGTGTCTGTCGCCCAGGTTGACCCCATTCCTTGAGTCATGGCCGAGAGCACAGAGAGGCTGCTTAGCAATGGCTAGGCAAGTGGTGTCTGTCGCCTAGGTTGACCCCATTCCTTAATCTTGCTTGCAAGTGTTTGGAGGGGGCTTAGCCCGTCCCTCCTTCCCGCGTCCCACACCACCACAGCGCATGCGCGTCCCCTCCTCCTCTCTCTCCTAAGCTCACCCCCCTTTCTATCCTCTAGGAATCTTCTACTCTACGGAGCGGCTCCCGCGTCCCACACCCCCCGACAGCGCATGCGCGTGCTCTCCTACGCTCACCCCCTTCCTCTACTCTAAGAATCATCTACTATACGGAGCGGCGCATGCGCGTCCCCTCCCCCCTCTCTCCTGTAGGAATACTCTACTCTACGGAGTGGCTCCGGCGTCCCACAGCGCATGCGCGTCCTCTCCCCCCTCTCCTCTTGGAATCATCTACTCTACGGAGCGGCTCACGCGTCCCACACCCCCCCACAGCGCATGCACATCCCCTCCCCCTCTCCTCTCCTACGGTCCCCCCCCGTCCTTTCCTCTAGGAATCCTCTACGGAGCGGCGCGAACGACAGGTGGTGTGACAGCTGCTTACTCCGCTGGGGGCGCCACGGTAGTTCCGCGGTATGAAAATGACGGGGCGCGCGCGCCTCATTCTCTCTCCTGCGCAGCGCCGCGATGAGCACCCGGACCACTGCCGTGAAATGAGAGCGGCGACGTTCCTCCCGCTCAAGCTAATTATCTACCCTCTGCTTCGCATCCCCACGTGGTTCCCTTTAGCGGGAGATGGGGAATTTTTTTTCTCTCTCTCCATGATGCTCTTGCCACCAGGGTTGCTCGCATCGCCCCTTTCCTTCTTTTCTTTCCGTTGTCTGTTTCACGGAGGCTCAAGAGCGTTGTCGTCATTGTCGTTCTCACTTCACAAGTGTCCTTGCACGCACCTCATCACACCATCTAAGTCATTATAAACGTTTTTGGGACTACGTCCCAGGCTAAAATGCCCGAAGCACTACGAAAAAATATTACGAAAGAAGGTCGAAATGACGTTGGAAAGTGATATATTGATTAAAGAAAAGAGTCCACTGCTGATTGGATATTTGGTATTTCAGCAACAAACTTTTCGTTAAGCTCATGGACTTGCACAGCGTTTTTCATTGTGGGGAAGGGGGGTGTGCTATGGTTTACAACAGGAAAGATCACGCACATTTTGTTACCACAAATCATGTACAGAAATAGCGAGATGTCATATGGAGTTTCTCATATGCGCCTCATGTTTCGTGTCTATCTATTATGCTGTTAGTTTCCGTGGCATAACGCGCGAGACAACAGTGGGACTGCTCGCTTCGACTTCAACACATCCACCACTTCGGCGTGCCATTAGGTGGGCAAAATTGCGAAACACCAAAGTGGAGCACTTCTGGATGGAAGTGATCGTTTGGGAAAGACTCCCGACAAGGACTCAAGATGAAGCGTTGCGCGTGTGCAGTATACATGGGTAATCACGGCAACGCCTGCTCGTGTTCGCAAACGCCGGTTTACTTATTCCGCCGACAATGCACTTTCCGTGGATGCGCCCTCGCTTCGGGAACCCAGCACACTCGAAAACAACAGCAAAAGAGGCGAGATTTTCGCGTGCGCGTGCAGCAGCCCCCAATATTCTATACGAAGCATCTCGGTTGTATGGGGATCAGCAGCCTAGTAGCCACACTACGAGAAATATTTCCAACGCTCTCGCTGGAGAATTGTTCGCGGGAATTCGGTTCTTTTTATTGGAGCGAGCACCGACTGTCACTGTTTATTTCTCTTCCAAGCACTAAGCTTCCTGTTGAGCACTTAGTTCTGGCTTCATGAATATTCAGGAAATAGTTCAAAATATTAAAATGGCACGAAATCGATATCTGTGGTTTTCCGTGCCAAAACCATGACATGGTTACGAGGCACGCCGTACTGGAGGATTCCGGAAATCGTGACCATCTGGTGTTCCTTAAAGGGACCAACAACAGTCCAGAACATGAAATGAGATGACTCCACTGATGGAAAGATTGTCCGCTGCATTGACTCAAACCAACCCTGTTTTAGATGCGAAGCAGCTCTTTGAGTAGCCTGTGTAACGCTGTCCCTCCGTGCGTCCGTACGAACGCGCCGCAACGCGCTCCTCTCGCCGCAGGTGTTGGGGCGGTGCCAAGTAGATCACGCCGCAGCTGCTCGTTGACGTCGCGCACCCCTCGCAGTGCGCGCTAACGTCACTCTCTCCCTCGCCTGCCGCGCGCTCGCCGCAGCGCCCGCAGCTGCCGCCTCGTCCGTTCGCCCGCAACACCTGCCCCTACCGCCGCTCGCTCCGCTACCGCGACCGCCGCTCGCTACACCGCCGACTCATCGGTTCACGCGCAAAATTAACACCATCTTCCCAAAGGGAACCCTGATGGGATGCGAAGCACCCGCGTTAGCGCCGTTCAACCCGTGCGCAACGCTGCTGCTTCGCATCCCATCACTATCAGGGTTCCCTTTGGGAAGATGGTGTTAACTTTTTTTTCGTGAGAGGTGGATTGATATTTTTATTTCTTCATTGAAAGTCGTGAAAAATGACCTTTGGCGCCTCTGGCGGCAAAAACATGAACGATCCGATGTACCCGGCCACGTGACCGTTGATTGTTGTACGCGGTCGACGATATTTTTGTTAGTATTGAAATATTGTTCGTTTCTTTATATTAGAAGCTATTACTCCATAAAAATGTACATATAGGCCTGCGTTAGTAGTATGCATTAAAGTGGCGCTGCCTTCGCGTGACGTAATGATCCCATGCTCGTCAGCGTGTTTTGAGCAACTTTTCAGCGTGCTCATGCAACCGTGCACGCAGTATGCAGGTCGCTAAGATTTTAGAGCGACATAGTTTTTCTACCTTCATTTCGTCTCATAAATGACCCGCACTGCTGCTCGCCGCGGCCGTGCATATGCGTAATAACGTTTTCGATGACTTGGCTTGGCTCGTTTATCGAGAGAGTAACGACGCCGGTACAAGCCACCCAGAACACAGGCGCAGGCAACCTTGGGCGCAAGCACACACAACACGGTACAAACACAGGGAAAGTGTATAATGTCGCATCATCTCATTGTAACAGTTTGTTACTTTCAAAAATAGCTGAAAAGCTAAAAAATAAGGTGGTTAAGCATAGTTCCAGGAACTCCAGTGAAAGCAGAACGACGACCGCTTTCACAAATCGTGAGAAGGGCTGGCGGCATCGCTATCAATTCTCAGCGTTGCTGGAGGAAAGGTACATCTGTGTTTAGACACTTTCAGATCGAAAAATACTGCTTGTAAAATAACTACGTGATTTTTGGATTAACTACTGCAGCTACAAACACTACGAAGAGTGAGCTTTCTGTCCCGCCGTTAAAAAATGGGTCGAAAAAAATCAGTTGTCGTTCCCTGCGCTCACATCGCACAGTACACGGACCTCTAGCATTTCGCCTCCATCGAAATGCGACCGCCGCGGCCGGGATTGAACACGTGACTTTCGGGTCAGCAGCCAAGTACCATAACCGCTACACTACCGCGGCGGACTGGTACGAAATTGATGAGTCTGTTTCAAGTTAAGAGTCATATTTCATATATAGCAGCATAATTTTTTAAATGTGAAGCATTTCTTAGCGAACCAAGGACACTTTGAGCATTTCTATATCTATCTATCTATCTATCTATCTATCTATCTATCTATCTATCTGTCTATCTGCCTGTCTGTCTGTCTATCTATCTATCTATCTATCTATCTATCTATCTATCTATCTATCTATCTATCTATCTATCTATCTATCTATCTATCTATCTATCTATCTATCTATCTATCTAGCCTCCTACGTCTCGGCGCTCTCGTGATCGCCGCCTTAACTTGGTGTAGACCAAAATTGGTATGGTAGGGTAAGAAGGTTTGATATGACTATCTCGTCATGACATGAATGCTGTGAAAATCCTGTCGCGTACGTCGTCAAACCTTTTCCACCAGACACGTGTGGCACATACCCTATACGACGGGCCGCGGTTCACTGCTATGCGCCACGGTTGATTGACAGTTTCTATTTATACCCAGGAACAGCGAAAACGGACATTGGTAAATTAATTGCGAGAGCGTTAAGAAAAACCGTCATCGGCAGCGTTGACCCAATGAATGCGAAGAATAAAAATCAAGATCCCTCCAGCAATCGAACCCAAGCTTTCTGCGTGGCAGTCAAGTATTCTACCACCGAGCCTCGCCAGGTCTTGAAACTGCTTTGAAAAAAAAGACGCTATTACTATACCTAAGGGCGGGCTTTCGAAATAAAAAAAGACCCTATGCAGGTGTAATCTCGATTAAACATCCATTTAGGTTTGCTTGCTGCCTATCTAATTTTATAAGGAAGCAAAAACATACCATATGTATAACTATGATAGAGGCGTCAAGTCGGGTTAACGTCAATTGTGGTTCCGTTGTTGGCTCCACTTTTATAGCGTTCTAGCGAACATTAAATTGATATTCCTCATTCGGCAAGCTATATTCAAGCGTTACTCGACCTCGGAAAAATGGGGTACGAAAGGTCCGTGTAATATTCATGTCCCGGCACCGTAAAGTACACTTCGTTACGATAATACTGACGTCTGTGCTCTAACGTGAGTGCTGACGTAACCTCAGACCATAAGTTACCCTTTAAACGCCAGTGTAGACACTGACTTTTCTGGTAGGCCCACGGTGTGCACAGAACTGCAACGCTTACAAAAACACGTCAGTCCACCTTGTAACGCTTGGGTCAAAGCAAAGAAAACAAAATATGCAGCATAGACAATTACTCGCCGACTGCTTCGCGTGAAACCGATTCGCCCAAGGCGTGGGATCGGCCGAATTTCGTAAGATAGTGGTGAATCAACACTTAGAATAATTAGTTACATAAACATCATACAGTTTTCTTGTGAGCAGCTGGGATCTTAGCGGCGCCTGGCGGTGCAGATGCCAACCTCGAGCTTCTATCGAAGTGGCCTCTGAGATCCTATACGGCAGTGCGACTAAAGACAGAGTTCACCCATAGAACACACCAGGGCACGTGAATGCCGACGTGCGAGCGCCGATACCAGATTCCTAATTCAAGGATTAGGGTAGCCTTCATGATTTTTAGACCATATTTGGCGCTTTTGTTCTCTAATACCCCAAGATACTGTATGTGTCAGCATCTCTCGGTGGCAGCAACGCCGTCCTGCCATAACTGAATGGGAAGTAGGCGAAAAAAATTGTAACTCATGAAAAAAGCTAGTTATCAAAAACAACTCCCGGTTATATGCAGCAGAGACCCACTGGGACATTGTGGTAAAATTGCAGTACCGCACTGCTAAGCGTGTGGCTCCCCAGGACAATGTAACAAAGCCCGCTGTAAACACATGCGGTCCCTTTGTAAAATTTTAAACACCCTGGGAAGCCACGCGATTTGCGGGGCGACACTAAATTTACCAGCATGTTCCAATCAGTCTGTGCTGCATATGACCGGGAGTCGTTTTATTGCGACAGTAATTATATGGACACTCTCGGCGGATTTTTGGCGTCGCCGTCATGACTCGGATATGCATATGTATATATATACAAAAAGGCCCCAAAAAATTAATCAGAAGAAAAAAATTCCGAAGCGCCAGACCGGATATTCGAAGCAACGACCCCTTGCTCCACAGCACGCTGCGTTAGTGAAGCTCAACTACGCGCCGTCTATGCCCCAGCTTAGTAATGGCGAGCTATTTATATACACCATTTACCACTGGCCGTATGCAGATCTCGGAGGAACTTGAGCATGTTTTCTATCACGCAATGCTGCTACATTTTCTTTCAATTTGAAAACTGCCCTTAAGACGCGCACGAAAAAGTGGCCCTTTTCTGTACCCACTCGTGATGTGGAACGAAAATAAAAAAATCACAGCCTATCCACGAAGTGAATGATGGTGAGTGGGCGAAGCTCGGAGGGATCATTCGGGTAACCGTGAATCCCCCCCCGTAGATTGTCCACTCGGTCATGCAAAGACGTGACACGTGCAAAGACGTGACAACACGTGTCACGTCTTTGCATGATCCTGGGTGTTCGATCGTGAGCTGGGCACGAGCGTCGCCGACTTGTGTTCCGGGCGCTCCCAGCCTCAGCGACAACGCCAGTTCGCGTTCCACGACAGAGGAAGACGATGCCACCTACTCAGACGCCGAAGTCCACACCAGTGCTCGACGCAACGCCTCGCCTCCGCATGCATCGCCACAGAACGCTGCTGTGAGTTGTGAAAGCCATGCGTCCTTGGCTATGGGTTGTGCCGCCGTGAGTACCGGAGCCGCCGCATGCTCCGCAGATACCGGCTGCCCTGGTTTCGCGACTCCGAGCGAAAGAGAAAGCGTGCCAAGAGCGAGCCCCTTTTCTTATTATAACAGCGCCATCTATCATCTTTAATCATCAACGTATACGAAAAACCACTAACGCCATCTAGTGATATTATTTCCAAGGACATATACACACAACGCCATCTATTGAGCAATTCATAAACTAGAGGTGGCTACATGCATACTACTACAACTACTACAGAGGGAACGACCCACACCCTGAGGAGCTTCGCCCCTAAAAAAACACAGCATATCCACGAAGTGAATGATGATGAGTGGGCAAAGCTGCGGGGGGATTATTCGGGTAACCATGAATGCCCCCGTACATTGCCCATTCGATCATGCAAAGACGTGACGCGAGCACTCGCCGCCTCTGGATCGGCTTACCGGCGCTGCACCTACGCGCCGGCAAGCCGATCATGCCGCTGCAGCTGCACGAGCCCTCGCCGCCTTTGGATCAGCTTGCCGACGTGCCGTGCCGCTGCAGCTTCACGAGCCCTCAACTCCGGGTCGGCTTGCCGGCGGTGCCATGCCGCTGCAGCTTCACGAGCCCGAAAATTTTGATCCGCTTGTCTGCGTCGCCGGCGCCTACTTCTCTCTCGCACAACTTGAGAGCCCACGCTGCAGCCGCTTTGGGAGCCCTCCGCTCCGCCGCCGCCTTGTCTTCTTCGTTGTTCATAGCAGTAGCAGTAGTATCGAAGCGCGCTCAGTGACGACCGTCGAAAGAGAGAGGAAGCGCGCCGAGAGCCGAGTGGAGCAAGCGCGCCGGAGAGTAGAGCGAGCGCCGCAGAGCCATCTAGTGGGCGCCATGCAAATCAAATGAGAGCACAGCTGCGCGTCTAGCGGGAACGGCGAGCACTAGAGTGGCTACACCGGGGGGAGTGATGTACAAGTCTCGACCTTAAGGAGCTTCGCCCCTAAAAGAGAATGTGCTCTGGAACGCGCTTATTGCTCATCGTCATCAGCGTCATCGTCATGGCGTATAATGGTTACCTTGCATGTGCTGTGCCGGGACGGCAGCGTCATCGTCATCGCCCAAGTGCCGCTACACCGCATTCCGTCCTACACCGAGTGACACCGGCGGAGTGATGGACAAGCCTCGACCTTAAGGAGCTTAAAGAACGCCGGGGACACCTTTCGTCAGACGCCACCGCGTGGCAGGAGACGCAGAGGGGTCACTCCGCGCACCGCAGTTGAAAAGAAAAAGAAATATCTAACAGCGTTGGGTTCTGCATTGTCGGCACTTGCAGCGCCGTTGCTCAAACACAAATACGTAAGACCTGTGACAGTTGGTAATTCACGCTTGCCCTGTGTATACGTGCGCGTCCTCGTCGAGCGTGCTTTTTTGTGCTTCAGGGGCACGCAACAAGTATCAAGCTGCTTGTCGTTCTTCGTGCGACATTTCAATTTCTTGCTATCGCATTCATTGCTTCGCCCTTGCGCCTAAACTGTGACATTTTGGTAAGTAGATTATTTCGTAAGATATGATTTTTTTCGCCTATTTCCCGTTCAGTTACGGCAGGCCACCGCTGTCACCGACGAGAGATGGTGCGACGTGCACATGTCCCCAGTTCTGGTCAAGTCGTTTGAAGCAGTGGCGTAAATCATGGGGGGGGGGGTCAGGGGGGTTTCTAACCCCCCCCCTCCCCTGTATTCAGGCCCCCCCATGCAAGTGTCCCCTCTCGGGATTTATCATCCAAATGTCATATTTGAATTTCTCGACAGTCAAGGACAACGCACTCTCCGTAAAACCAACTCTGAAATCTGAAGCACTTTCATAGAACAGAAACTAAGTACTTCTAGCCGGTACACACGATGGGGAATACCTTTATACGTTAGCACAAAAAGTGGTACAATTTTTATCGCATAATTTAACCCGAATTACGCAGCTGCAAAAATGCTAGCGTCTGCGTACAGGTAGCTATTAGAACTAACTTCCCCATACCATGTCGTTTACTATTGGATACACAGTGCTATTTTTTCTGACTAGGCGCTGATGGTCATGCTTGTTTTATATTATTATTATTATCTTATTATTATTATTATTATTATTATTATTATTATTATTATTATTATTATTATTATTATTATTATTATTATTATTATATGGTAATGCATAATTTTAAAATCATATGATTAAAGATAAAGCATATATATAACAACAAAATGGCCGCCATTGCAAGATGTGTGTCCCCCCTGGCCGCGGCGGCCACATTTTCGATGCAGGTGAAAATGCTCGAGGCCCGCGTACTTAGATTTAGGTGCACGTTAAAAAACCCCAGGGGATCGAATTTTCTGGAGCCCTCCACTACGCCATCTGTCATGATCATATCACAGTTTCGGGAAGTTAAAGCCCAGAAATCAATGTGTTAAAACCGAAACTTGGAAAACGCTAGAGCAAGTTTAGCGATTAAACAAAATGATAGTGATGTTACGTCACGTGGACAGAGCATACTCGCATGCGTATGGGTGCCATTCCAAGAAAAATATGCGGATAAAACCATCATGACCAAAACTTCCCAAAAGCGATCTCGATTACAACGCCCATGTGAAAGTGGCCATGTGCCATCGTTATGAGATTTTTCTGACACGTTGTCATATTTTGTAGAAATGACGCTCTCAGCGATAGCCAAGGCAAATGAACTTATAGTGCATATAGTTTACAATGTACAGAAGCGCAAAATAGTGGCAGTAGGAGAAAACAATTGTTTTAGACCATCTGCAGCGTAAAATAGATCTAACCTCCTCTTTCGCCCTCTGTAACCCCGTGCCGAATAGGAAAAAATATAAAAGCAAAGAGAAGACGGAGAACTCAATGTGACTATTACGTCTTTTACTCGAGATCAAAAATCTTTATAGGAAAAAAGTGCGCGTTCAAATAGTAGAGCTGACAGTTGCATTTTGCTCATATTAAGCTAAATGAAATATCATATGACGAAGAGCTGCGCGGTACAGCTCCAGGTAACAAAAATACAAAAGTAAAGGGGTGCACTTTACAATAGCCAACTTGTAGCAGCATCCAGTTTTTGCGAAATCATGGAATTGATAGGTACAATAGTCCGTGTGTGCGCACAAAATCTTGTAAAAAGAAGCAACTGGAACAGCAGTGAAGTTGTTGCAGCCCAAACACGCAATAGCTGTGCAATACCGCTGGATGTCTTTTATCGGTGTATTTCTGTAAGTTCGGCAAGAAATCCCGAAATGCGAAGTAGAAAAAGAATGATGAAAAGCATGAAAAGAAAAAACTGGCAGGCTCCCGGACATTACAGAAAGGGCAAAACAAATTCGAGTATTGTCGCTGAGGTGATCGAACGGTGGCCAGGGAGGGTCAACGTAGCATATTGAGCGATGATAGTTGACTCCAAGTGAGTGACGTGCAGTCTGTTTCCATTTATACCAACTTTAAGCCGGCAGTGCCGTCAAGGAGGGCTTTAGAAATAGCGCGAAAAAACTAGACTAAGCGCATCTGAAAGCGTTCTTGTATCTTTGAAAGCTTTCTTGTAATTCAGTCTGCTGCACTTTAGTACATGCTTCGAATTCTGGACCGAAGAAACGTTTTTGTGCCTGCTTGTAGGAAATAACCTGTAGTCTGTGAGGTACCAAGACATTGACTGAAACAAGAGGAGGGAAGTCGAATGCTTCGATGCGTTACCTATGAAGCCTTGTTTGCCGCACAATAGTATTTGGACTTTTCATGGTTTGCTGACTGATACGCTTCTACTTTTCGTATCCAGGTGCGCTTGATCAAAATATTCCCTGTAGCCACGACTTTCATCCATCTGATCTAGGTGAAACTTCACCCGTAATATTTTAGTAAAATGTTTTTGTTCAAAGATTTTGCTTTGCTTCTTAGAACACATCGACAGGCTGATGTAGGTACACATACCTTGTGCTGCAGCGTCTGGTTAGTACAGAGGCTTGCTGAGTGCGGGAATGATGTCGGTCGTGTGAGGAAAAAAAATGAATAGATGCGTCACATTTTCTTTACTAGATGATGTGATCTTGCCTGGCAACTGTTGCCTTGAAGCCGTCACTTGCCATACAAGCAATTGTTATTCATATTTGCGAATTTCATCTTTCATCATTGCATACGTTTTTCTATCAAAGATTCAAAAAGCGAGAGGTATCGCACGGATGATTTGGAAATAAACGTTTTTTGTTTTAGTTTGTTCAGAATCATCAGAATTTTTTTCATTTTTTTCTTTTAGACAATGAAGCGAGAAATCAAGGGTATGCATCAGCTTCAGAATGAGACAATTTACGCAAAATACAAAACAATAAAAATAGCATTTCTTTCTATATTATGCTGTGGTAGTAGCCTTTTGGCGGGAGCTCGAAAAAGTTCCTTAGCAAGCCGTAGTCGGTTTCACGACGAATGCTTTAGCATCTAGCATTGCTTGCGAGTTTACCGGATTGCATACTGTACATCGACACTAGTGACCTTAAGTCTCCAGGATGGCTGTTTTCCAGAGAAGAGATAAATGTAGTCATGATCTGCTCCATCCTGAAAGGCAAAAGGCGCTACTGTCGCAGAGGAAGAAGGCGGTCGAGTTCGTGGATCTGAGCGCGTGCGTCTGCTCTGTACCGTGGCATCTTTTTCTTCTCTCTAAAGAAGTGCTGCGTCGAAACGCCTGACTTGAGTAGATTAACCTCTTGCGGCAGACATCCAAGAAGTACCATTTTATTTATTTTTATTTATTTACTGTCGAACCCACCGCGCCATTCAAGCATTACAGTGGGGGGAGTTATACAGAGCAGTTTGAACAACCTATAGTAGTCCGCAATAAAGAATGCATTGCAAGAGGAGTGGTGAAAAATACGCCTTACATAGCAACAAAAATCGGTAGATAAGAGCAACAACTGCAACAACAACAACAAAGAAAAAAAGAAAACATCATCAAGAGCACTAAGAAACAAAAGTATCGAATGTGAGTGTCAATGTACATCACAACATCGAAATAAACTTTCTTACACGCAGCAAAAAAAAAAGACCTTTTGCAAATATAAAACAAGAAAGACTATGTAATAAGAAATAACTTTGTGTAAAAGATCATCTACATCAAAAGACAGAGTGAGTTCTCAAAGAGTGGCTGCAAACGCTTCGTTATCTAATATGTCAACTGTCTTAGTAGCGATCGTATATTCAACTAATGCAGTTTATTGTTCATGTTGTGACACTACGCTCGCCACACAAAATGGGCTACGACTCTGACGCTCGAAGCGCACGCGAAAGATATGCTCGAATAGTGAGGAGTATCTCATGAATCGCTGTGCGTACGCAATGCCAAAGGGCTTCCTCGTTTACCCGCCTGAGCCACGGCTAATTAAGCCGACTGCTGAATGGCCCCACGCGTTTGTCCGGGAGCTCCAGTACGGATCTGCTCACTAACGAGTCCGGAGCGACAGCCACGGTCGGTTGTGCATGGGGGAGATGCCGATACAGGGCGTCCCCCCTTTACCATATGGCACCCTTCCTCCTAATACCCATCCGGCCGTCTCTTTGTGTGGTTGGATAACGAGCTTCCGGATGTACGACATCTTTCACGCCATTGTTGGGAGCCATGCGTACCACCGCGGTTCTCTTTGTCGACCGGGTCTATTGAACGGAGTTCGGCTGTAGCGAGCATATCATAACAAGCTCAACTTTTTGCGAAAACGGGCATACGCAATGCAGCAGGCTGCGTGGAGTACACTTTGCGCGAATATATGAACACACCAGCAAATGTGATGCACGACAGGAGTTAAGTAAAGCGATTCGATGCAGGATTTCTGCTTTGCTTGTGATAATTTCACACGAACGTAGATATCATACATTTGGGTGAATTCACGCACCTGGGGGGATGCGAAGTTCGCGGTGAGTACGCTGCGCTAGGTGAAAGCAGAAACTTAGGTGGGCAGATGAGATTGAGAAGTTTGCAGAGATAACGTTGCCGCAGAAAGCACAGGACCGCGTTGAGAGGAGAAAGATGGGAAGGATTTGCCCTGCTGGGGGCGTAGTAAGGCTGATGATTTTATGACACGATTGCACAACATGTTAATGGTGTCCATGAATGTCCAGGTGATTTCGCACAGGTTGAAAAAATTTGCTGAGAAGATTGGAGACGCCTTTTAATCAGTGCAAGAAACAAACTCCGCGTTGGGCCGCAAAGTGAAGGAGAGAAAAAAAGAAAGAAAACTGTGAGAAAAAGCACAGGAAGCTCTTTGTTGAATGCACCTTTGTTGCAGTGTACAGGATTCCTTTCACATGCAGGCATTGCTACTGCGGCCAAACCGGCCGATGTTTCAACGACCGGTTACGAGAGCACGGATACTCGTTGAATGGATCTGTGCCAAGTGAATTAGCTCCGTACTGCAAAGCATTTGGCTATCAGTCAATTCTTGAGCAGTGCACGTTCTGCAAACGTAAAAGGAGCAAAGCCCACGTGAGATAGGCGAAGCATGTCATATTCACACACATGGAAATGCCTGCGTCAGTGCGCCGTCGATTGCCCTGCATAACTGTGAAATCGGTTACGTGTTGAAAACGTGACAGCCTGTTTTAGCCGATGCATGTGACGTGATGACTTCTTGTCTACCTCTGCGCAGATACTATATTGTCACGTGGTCGTGACGTCGACGAAGGCAGCAGGCGACGTGTCCAAGATGAAGCTGTTTATTTGGGCCGAACTTGTGGCCGAGAAACGGAAAGTAAGAATACAGCAATACACACGGTATGCACTGATAGCGGCGAACAGAGCGTCGGCCGTCGATCAACTGACAAGCGGTGAAGCGCGTTGGCATTTATAAGCGTGTCATCGAATATTCCAGTCTTATCACTGGTTGTCGCGAAAGCTCTGGAATAAGCTCGCGTGTTCGCGTCTTGCGCGCAATCTTAACACAACGATCTACAATAAACGCGAAGCTTCTAGAAAAATGAGGCGCGGTTTGCGCTGAGCATTGCTTACAGTCTTTGTGGGCGTAAACCGAATACAGCACAAGTATAATACAAAACGCGCGTGGCAATGCCCCCCTCTGAAAAAGCATCGTCCCGATGCTTAAAACAGAACACAGGGGGGGGGGGGGGGGGGATTCATGCAATAATAAATAACAATAATAAAGCAAGAAAGTACAATAAACAATAAGCACAAGCACGAAAGTACAATAATAAAGCAAAAATTACAGTCTTCAGGTTCACTAACGCGCGTAATACGGCTTGAGGCGCACGACATGGACGACTTCAGGTCGCGCACGGCGCCGCTGAGAGTTCGTAATGCCGTCAGGGACAACCTCGTAGTCGAGTGCGCCGAGACGTCGAAGTACCCTGTACGGACCGAAGTATCGTCGAAGGAGCTTCTCGCTAAGTCCCCGTCGGCGAACTGGCGTCCAGACCCATACACGGTCACCGGGTTGGTATTCCATGTGGCGTCTTCGAAGGTTGTAGCGACGGCTGTCGGTCTTTTGCTGGCTCTGGATGCGCAGACGGGCGAGTTGTCTGGATTCTTCGGCGCGCTGAAGGTACACGGTGACGTCGACGTTTTCCTCGTCGCAGACATTGGGCAACATGGCGTCGAGCGTCGTTGCCGGGGTCCTTCCGTAGACCAATCCATACGGCGTCATCTGCGTCGTTTCTTGTACCGCCGTGTTGTATGCAAAGGTTACATACGGAAGGATGGCATCCCACGTCTTGTGCTCGACGTCGACGTACATGGCCAGCATATCGGCGATGGTCTTATTTAGACGTTCGGTGAGGCCATTGGTCTGCGGGTGGTAGGCGGTGGTCCGGCGGTGACTTGTTTGGCTGTACCTCAGGATCGCCTGCGTTAGGTCCGCTGTAAAGGCCGTACCTCTGTCGGTAATGAGGACCTCTGGGGCGCCATGACGCAGTACGATGTTCTCGACGAAGAACTTTGCTACCTCGGCTGCACTGCCCTTGGGCAGCGCCCTTGTCTTGGCGTAGCGGGTGAGGTAGTCCGTTGCTACGACGATCCATTTGTTTCCGGAGTTCGACGTCGGGAACGGTCCCAGTAAGTCCATGCCGATTTGCTGGAACGGTCGGCGAGGTGGCTCGATGGGTTGCAGAAGTCCGGCTGGCCTAGTGTGCGTTGACAATCTCGGCAGGTCTTCACGTAGTGGGTGACGTCGGCAGTGAGGCGAGGCCAGTAGTACTTTTCTTGTATCCTCGCGAGCGTACGGGAAAATCCAAGGTGTCCAGCTGTCGGGTCGTCATGCAGAGCGTCCAGAACTTCGGGACGTAACGCTGAAGGTACTACGAGGAGGGAGTCGGCCCGGAGTGGCGAGAAGTTTTTCTTTAGGAGAATGCCGTTGCGCAAGAAAAACGACTCCAGTCCTCGTCTGAATACCTTTGGAGCCATGGTGGCCTTGCCCTCGAGGTATTCTATAAGGCCCTTGAGTTCCGGATCGGCTCGTTGTCGTTCAGCGAAGTCATCGGCGCTTATGGTTCCCAAGAAGCAGTCATCATTAAGGTCGTCCTGTGGCGGCGGGTCGACGGGGGCGCGAGACAAGCAGTCGGCGTCAGAATGCTTTCGTCCGGACTTGTAAACGACGGTAACGTCGAATTCTTGAAGTCTGAGACTCCATCTTGCGAGGCGACCTGAAGGGTCTTTCAAGTTAGCTAGCCAACACAAGGCGTGGTGGTCGCTCACAACTTTGAAGGGCCTGCCGTAGAGGTAGGGGCGAAACTTCGACGTAGCCCAGATGATGGCGAGGCACTCTTTTTCTGTTGTTGAATAGTTGGCCTCTGCCTTGGATAGCGACCGGCTAGCATAACTGATAACTAGAGGCCGGATTTATAGGCACTAAAAAATCGGGTTTTAGGCGCCAAAAATAGGCAGGCAAAACACAGTTTTAGGCCCCCCAAAATCGTAACTATAGGCACAATAAATTTTTACAAAAATTCAAATTTTCGAAAACAGACGTGCGTGACCTGTGTCTACGACAGGAAAGCAAAACAAAGTTATAGTTTATGATGACACAAAGGCACCAATTGTTTAGCATAGCCTTTCAATTGTCTTTTTTCCCGCATGGTTGGCAGAACATGGTCCCTCCTATTATTGTCCAGCATGGTGAGTTAAGTGTCCACCGTCGAAGAAACACGCTCCTGGGTCTCTTTCTTTTAGGCATGGCTGAGAAGGGCAGCACAGGAGTAAATAGCCAGACCGCTAAAAGGCCAGAAGGGTCTTTTAGCCTCGTATTAACCGGGTCTAATCGCTCAGGGTCAATTTCTCCTCTGGCTGTGAACACCTTAAAGGGCCCCTCACCGGGTTTGAGCATTTAGAACAGGCACGAGAAATGCATGCACTGGGCGCTCACGAACTCGTCTGCCAAGATTTACAACGCTACGCGCCCCGGAAAGAGGTGAAATGTCAGACTGAACGCCGCTTGCCCTTAATCTCACGGGCGCGCGCCCCAACATGGTGGAGGTGACGTACAAGGAATGGTCCTGCGTACGTCACGGTAGTACGTGACACTGCGAGAATTTTCGAAGCGACATGTGTAATTTGTGCAATTTCTTGCTTGAATAGAAGAATGAAAGTTGATAGAAATATTAAAACGTACAAACGGAATCTGTGCGCTTTTTTATTTATTATTTTTTTTTTACTTCTGATCAAGCCAGCTTCCTCCATTTCATTTGCGTTCATGTACTCGCCGTTCCGGCGTCGTGCCGGCGCCAGCCCTGACAACGCTTGGCGTGTTTTTTGTGCATCGTCTGTTAGAGCAGTTCCAGCGGTGCGACGCTGTGTGTCGTTGTAAGGATACATGATCCATGCCAGCCTCTCCAAACGTGCGCACAGGCAGTACACTACAGAGAACGCCGAAACGACACAACACCGCTTGCGTGCACGACCTGGCTTGGGCATGTCATACAAATGTAACCTCGCGTGCGCATAACGTGCTGATGCGTCTGCGTGATGTGATCTTCAGGCTCCGAGTTGCTCCGGTACCAAAGAGGGCAGGGAAGTAATTTGGCTTGCGAAGTCTACACAGGGTGAGTGGCAAAGATTTCAAGCTCACCTCCTCGCATCATGTTTTCGCAGCTCATAATCAACCAATTAAAAAAATATTGTTGTACAAAGCTCTCGATTGGGCACGCAACGACTTCCAGTGCCTAAGATTTCTGATGTGACCTGGTGAAGCACCCTTTAAGAAGTAAATTACAAGCAAAACAAAAACCACGTGGACATCTGATTGTTTTTTACCAACTCCACGGTTTCGCATTCGTTCTCCATCTTCCTGCGGCTCCACAGAGGCACCTCCTGTTCCTCCCCCCCCTCCCCTCACACACACCCAGGTCTTCAAGGAGGTGCTTCAATTCTTTGGGAACACCGGACTGGAACGCCTGCTGTAAAAGCCGCCCGCCACGTCCTCGGCCATGGACGCCACTCTCGATCCTCTTCTTCCCCTCTCCTCTTCCCACCTTTATTTTCCTCTCCTCCCATTTAGGGTTGCAGAAATAGCGTTTTTTCCTCTCCTTCTCCTCCCCCTCCCCCCTCCTCCAGCCGCTCGCGCCATGTCAGTGCGGTGGCATAAGGTGACAGGCGCGTCCCATTTCACTGCTGCTAGCGCTTGCTTTCCGGAAGTTAGTTGAACTAGGGAACTAGGTTGCAGCCCATACAGTTCCGAAAGGTCAGTTTTGCCCGGTAACATAAATAACGGTCTCCAACTGTACTCGAAAGCAAAATTTGAGGTTAAATAGTGTTCATATAGGCACCGATTTGGAAAATAGGCATTTATAGGCTCTTATAGGAATTTAGGCACAAACGTCAAAAATAGGCATTTATAGGCACTATAAAAACACTATAAAAGCTCTCCCCAACCCCTAATTCGTGCTCATATATCAAAGTGGCACGATAGGAACGCAAGGAAAAAAATAGGCATTTGCCTAAAATCCGGTCTCTACTGATAACCCTTTCCAGTCCGTCCGTCTTCTGCACAAGGACGGCGCCGAGTCCCACGCTGCTTGCGTCGGTGTGCACTTCTGTTTCGCCGTGTTCGTCGAAATGCGCAAGTAACGGAGGCATTTGCAGGCGTCGTTTTAGTTCTTGAAATGCTTCCTCTTGCGGTGATTCCCACTTGAACTCGACGTCGGTTCTGGTAAGGTTA
Source organism: Rhipicephalus appendiculatus (assembly GCA_030522465.1). Taxonomy (NCBI): domain Eukaryota; kingdom Metazoa; phylum Arthropoda; class Arachnida; order Ixodida; family Ixodidae; genus Rhipicephalus; species Rhipicephalus appendiculatus. The sequence continues at coordinate 17,788 of JALIZH010031027.1, read as the reverse complement.
GTGAGTGGCTCGGCGATGCGGGCAAAATTTTTGGACAAACCGCCTGTAATAGGCGCACAGGCCGAGAAATCGACGGACGGCCTTCTTGTCGGCGGGTGGCGGGAATGTAGCGATGGCGGCTGTCTTTTGAGGATCGGGGCGTACTCCGGACTTGCTGATCACGTGACCCAAGAACAAGAGCTCCTCGTATGCGAAGCGGCACTTTTCAGGCTTCAAGGTGAGGCCGGAGGTCTTGATTGCTTGAAGTACTGCGTCAAGTCGCCGGAGGTGTTCATCGAAGTTTGAAGCACACACAATGACGTCGTCCAGGTACACCAGGCAAGTCTGCCACTTCAATCCTGCCAGTACTGTGTCCATAACCCGTTGGAAAGTCGCAGGCGCCGAGCAAAGACCAAAGGGCATGACCTTGAACTCGAAGAGGCCGTCTGGTGTTATAAACGCGGTCTTTTCTCGGTCTCTCTCGTCGACTTCAATTTGCCAATAGCCGGTCTTGAGGTCCATCGACGAAAAGTACCTCGCGTTGTGGAGCCGATCGAGGGTGTCGTCTATCCGTGGGAGAGGGTACACGTCCTTCTTCGTTATTTTGTTCAGGCGGCGATAATCGACGCAGAAGCGTAGGGTTCCGTCCTTTTTCTTCACTAACACCACGGGTGACGCCCACGGACTCTTTGAAGGCTGGATGATGTCGTCGCGGAGCATTTCGTCGACTTGTTTCTTTATTGCCTCGCGTTCCCTCGTTGAAACTCTGTACGGGCTCTGACGTAGTGGCCTGGAACTTTCCTCTGTTATGATGCGGTGTTGTGCGACTGGTGTCTGTCGAACTCTGGACGACGACGAAAAGCAATCCTTGTATTGCAGGAGCAGGGTTTTGAGCTGATCTTGTTTATGCGTCGGAAGGCTCGGATTGACGTCGAAAGTTAGTTTATGAGCTTGGTTCGTCGTAGCATGTTCGGTAAACTCGGCGAGGGCGAGGGCGTCGCTGGTTTCCACAATGTCTTCGATGTAGGCGACCGTCGTGCCTTTGCTCACGTGCTTGTATTCGTTGCTGAAGTTCGTAAGCATCACTGTTGCTTTCCCTTCACGCAACTCGGCGATGCCTCGTGCGACGAAAATCTGACGGTTTACAAGCAGGTGCTGATCACCCTCGATGACGCCTTCGAAGTCTGCGGGTTGTTCGGTGCCGACACAAATGATGACGCTGGAGAGAGGCGGAACGGTGACGTGCTCTTCTATCACGTTCAATGCATGGCTCCCTGGCGTCGTCTCGGTAGGCAGTGCTTTTTCTGAGGTTAGTGTTATCGACTCAGACCTTAGGTCGATGACGGCGCCGTGTTTACTTAGGAAGTCCATCCCAAGTATTACGTCCCTGGAGCAGTGCTGTAGGATTACAAAGCTCGCTGGGTAAGTCCGATTATTGATAGTGACTCTTGCTGTACAGACCCCAGCGGGTGTTATTAAATGGCCTCCAGCGGTCCGAATTTCGGCTCCTTCCCAGGCAGTCTTAACTTTCCTCAACTTCGCGGCGAACGGCCCACTGACGACGGAATAGTCGGCCCCGGTGTCGACGAGAGCTGTGACGCTGCGGCCGTCGATGAGAACGTCGAGGTCGCTAGTTCGTCGCCTGGCGTTGCGGTTGGGTCGAGGCGTCGGGTCGCGGCTACGATGGTTTGTTACACTGCTTCGGCGTTGCGTCGTCTGTTCTTCCGGTCGTGAAGTTTCGTCATCCAGGCTCCGTTCGGCTTGCTGCGCGTTCTTAAGACTTCGCTGAGCTGTCGTCGTCGTCGGCGGAGGATGTTCGGCATTTCGTCGTTCAGCAACCGCACCTCCATCGGTTGCTGCCCTTAGTTTTCCGGGTAAGGGCTCGAAGATCGGCCCCGAGCAGGGCCGGCATACTGACTGCGATGCGGTGAGATGTAGCGGCCTGGGGAAGGCGATCGGGAAGGTCGTCGGGGTGTCCACTGCGCTCCTGCAAGGTAGTCAGCGATGTCACGGGGTCTTTCACCCCGCTGTGGACGCGGCGCGTCGATGGCGAAACCACGCAGTCCCATCTGGCGGTACTGGCATCGGCGGTAAGTGTGGCCGGCTTCTCCGCAGTGGTAGCATAGTGGGCGGTGGTCGGGGGCGCGCCAGATGTCGGTCTTCCTGCGCGTGTAGCGCTGGCTGACAGGCGGGTGAGATGGCGGCGGTGGTGGCGGCGGCGGCGTCTCGCGACGGTAGTGCTGCTGTGCGCCGTCCTGACGGGGGGCGTGGAGGGGGTGCACTGCGTCGGGCTGCAGCAGCGTAGCTCATGGCTTGCAGCTGCGGCTCTGGAGGCTGCGGAACGCCCAGGGATTGCTGGATCTCCTGGCGTACGACGTCAGCGATGGAATCCACCTGAGGCTGCGCTGAAGGTAGAATTTTCCGCAGCTCCTCTTGCACGATCGCTCGGATCGTCTCACGCAAGTCGGCGGTTCCCAGCGATTGGATGTCGGCATAGCTTGTAGCGGAGAAGCTGCGGTTGTATTGCCGTGTCCGCATCTCGAGCGTCTTCTCAATTGTCGAGGCTTCGGAGGCGAATTCGGCGACCGTCTTCGGCGGGTTTCTTATCAAGCCAGCGAAGAGTTCTTGTTTCACACCACGCATTAGGAACCTGACTTCCTTCTCTTTGGGCATACTTGGGTCGGCGTGTCGAAACAGGCGATTCATCTCCTCCGTGTAGATAGAGATGCTTTCGTTGGGCAGCTGCACACGGGTCTCCAACATAGCTGCGGCCCGTTCCTTGCGGACCACGCTGGTAAACGTGCTTAGGAACGTCGTCCGAAAGAGATCCCAGGTTCGTAACGTGGATTCTCGGTTCTCGAACCACGTCTTCGCGGCGTCTTCTAGGTAGAAGTACGCGCGGCGCAGTTTTTCCTCGGAGTCCCAGTTGTTGAAAGCCGCAACTCGTTCGTACGTCTCCAGCCAGGTCTCGGGGTCCTCGCTTGGCGATCCATGGAAAGTCGGTGGCTCTCTCGGTGGCTGGATCACGATCGTTGCAGGGGACGCAGCGGCCGTCATCGTGCCTGTCGTCTTCGTCGCCGTGCCTTTTCGCTTGTCCGGTAGGAGTCCGTATTGTGGTGCCAGTCCTTGTAGTCTCCGGCTAGCTCGACTCCCCTGGATGGTGTCGGTTTCTTCCTGGCGACTTGGGCTGGGTTCACGGCTTGACGGGGGCGTTCGGTACATGAAAGGAGCAGCACCTCCACCAGATGTCACGTGGTCGTGACGTCGACGAAGGCAGCAGGCGACGTGTCCAAGATGAAGCTGTTTATTTGGGCCGAACTTGTGGCCGAGAAACGGAAAGTAAGAATACAGCAATACACACGGTATGCACTGATAGCGGCGAACAGAGCGTCGGCCGTCGATCAACTGACAAGCGGTGAAGCGCGTCGGCATTTATAAGCGTGTCATCGAATATTCCAGTCTTATCACTGGTTGTCGCGAAAGCTCTGGAATAAGCTCGCGTGTTCGCGTCTTGCGCGCAATCTTAACACAACAATCTACAATAAACGCGAAGCTTCTAGAAAAATGAGGCGCGGTTTGCGCTGAGCATTGCTTACAGTCTTTGTGGGCGTAAACCGAATACAGCACAAGTATAATACAAAACGCGCGTGGCAATATTTTTGTTGGCCTTGTGCGCAATGCACAAAGCTTCTGTATATATTGCATATCATAGCATTAAACCAGTGGTTGCTAGTTCAGCACCCTCGTCTGTCGTCCTTTCATCGGACCGTATCCAGCGCTGTTTGTCCCGCCTTAACCTTTAGCTACAGCCACAAAGGTTTGTTTAATCATTGATCATGGACGTTAGTCGTCGGGATAAAGATGTGCCACCAAGCGTCAGCGTTGATGCATCCACGTTAAACGGTGCTATAACTCTCAAACACCAACAGACATTGTGCAAGCTCTCTTATATCAATATACAGTGAACATTCGACTACTTCTGTAAGGATACGTCTTACTTTCATGTTATAGCGATTCCTATGGAGGAGGGATCAATCTTTCTTTTTTTTCCTTGAGTGTCCCTCTAGGACCGTCGCTACTCGGAGCAACGGCCCCGGTACTTCCACCGTGGGGACAAAAGGACTTGACGACCTTAAACTGCACGACACCCACCGCTCCCTTCAGCAACAGCAGAGGGGACACTGTTATATTTCGCCACAGTTTCTGCAGCATTACTGCTGAACCTTAGGAAGGTTACAGTCCGCCTCGGTGGATCAATGGCTAGGCTGCTGAATCGAAGGTCGTGGGTGCGATCCCGGCCGCGGCGGTCGCATTTCAATGGAGGCGAAATGGTAGAGGCACGTGTACTGTGCGATGTCATTTCACGTTAAAGAACACCAGATGGTCAAAATTTTCGGAGCCCTCCGCTATGGCGTCGCTCATAATCATATCGTGGTTTTGGGACGTAAATCCCACATATTATTAGGAAGTTTACATATCGGCTCATTGCCTCTTAACGAGCACTATGGACAGAAAAGACTGCTAATCCATCAACACCTTGTGGCATTGAGGATTTCTCTCTACTGATGCTTCGTTATCGTTATTTTTAGTTAACGACATTTTTACGGTGTTCTTTACTAATTGGCACGTGAGTGCAGTCGAACCTAAGTATACGGTAACAGCGTGCTTCAAGCAGAGCAAAAGAAAACTACCGTATAATGCTACTACAAGAAACGTTAAGCGTTAGAGGTCTTGGCTGTCACCTCCGCTTCAAATGAATAATTCATTGCCTGAACATCCACAGAGCAAAGGAGCTCAGCCTGAACGAGTTTCAGAGGCGACCTCTCCAGTAGCTGCCCCTCGTTTCCCGTCGGCATACTTCGAGATGCACACATCAATTTATTGTTCGTTTGGGCCAACACATTTCCTTTTCATATCGCATGCTAACCTCTTTCCAATGACCGTCATGTTTGTTGCCATTGTAAATTTCTTTTGCGGATGAAGATGAACCAAAGCGATATTTTAGTCTACGGTATTTTAACTCTTTATAATCGATAGTTTCACAGTTTATACTGGAGCGTTATGCAAATCAATGAAGGCCAGGAGCCCTCAGCGAATCTGCATTACAGAGTAGTGTTAAAGCGAGCACAGCAAGAAGTATTCGACAGTTGAAAAGAGTCATGCTTTGCAAGGAAGACCCAAAGGTCCTCTTATTGCGATAGCAATTATATTGGCATTCTCGAAGGGTTTTTGCCGCCACCGTTCCTGTTGTTGTCGGCGTAATGTCCCGTATAAAATCCAAATTGATAAGATCCGCCCAGCGCACCGTACGTTCTACACGCAGGCAGGCTAATAGCGCGCGAGCAGGGTCAATGAACGCGTCTGAAGCAGAGATCAAACAAGCCGGCCCATCTCCGTCACTCGGAGGGCGCATGCGATAAGATCCCCCCGCCTGTTAGACTGGCCGTCGAATGCTCAAGAACAGAGGAAACGCCCCGCCCGTCTTTAACGAGCATAAAAAGACACGAGGGGGGGGAGGGGGGGGGGGAGGTGCTGCTCGAGCAGCAACTGTGAACTTTGATTTTACGGGCGTGGTCTCCATCGCTGGCGCGCGCACTATCTCGCTACCTCGGCAGCCATCAGGAGGTGGCTCGTATACAGTTCTTCGTGCTGCGCTCTCAACGCGAAGAGACTGTGCGAAAAGTGTCCCTGGAGCGGTCGCATTCTCTTACATCAGCGTTTTGTCGAGTTGCGTGAGATCGGATCCAAAAGAGTTAGCTGCCAGCCTCACTTCGTATAAAATTAGAATTAGTTGCTACCGCATTCATTGTTCCACCCTTGCGGTGAAGCCGACTTTTTTTAGTACGCAGGACTGTATGTCGAATGCAGTTTTTGAGCTACTCTTCTACTAGAGCGTTCAATAAATCTTTAATTTATTGCGCATTTCTTATCTTTATGTAGTATGCGTAACTTTAGACCACGTGAAAAAGTCGCAGTTTCGCCACTAGGGCGAAGCAATGAATGCGATAGCAAGAAATTAGTTTGTCACACGAAGAACGACAAGCAGCTCGATACTTGCAACGCGCCGCCGCAGCACAAAGAAGGGCGCTCGAAAAGAACGCATAGGTATACACAGGACAAGCGTGAACAACTGTCGCAGTTGTTACGTATTTGTATTTGAGCGACGCGCTGCGAGTGTCCACAGTGCAGAAGCCGACACTGTTGTTGCTGTTGCCTCTGACATGGCTCATACCCACTCAGGGGGGATTGGCCAAGGATTGATTATATGATTATATGACTTTTCGACGCTGTTTGATACTTCTTTTCCTTTTAAAATGCGGCACGTTGAATGACCCCTCTGCGTCTCCTGCCACGCGGTGGCGTCTGACGCGTGCCCGGTGTTCTTTTGTTTCATTCTACATCATGAGTGGTACAGAAGGGAGCCACGTTTTCGTGCGCATCTCGAGGGCAGTTTTCAATTTGAAACAAACTGTAAAAGCGTTGCGTGGTAGAAAACACGCTCAAGCTGTTCCGAGATCTGCGTACCGCGAGCGGCAAATGGTGCATATGAATAGCTCGCCGTTATATGCTGGCACGAGCATGGCGTGTGGCTGTGTTGGCTTGCAGGCGGCGGAGCGAGGGGTCGCTGTTTCGAACCCCCGTTAGGTGGTCTGGAATGACGGCGTCGACAGACGGCGAAAATCAGCCGAGAGTGTCCATGTAATTGCTACCGCAATAAAACGCGGCTGCACAGTTTAATTGTCCGCACCCTCTACATGGAACTCATATTTTGCTCTCACACCATTCAGCACCATCAAAAGTTAAAGAAAGGGAAGAAGCATTCTGTAGCAGGCGATTAGAAATGCTCGGAAAACTGTGCAGAACAGTGGCGGATGGTTTAGAGTTTATGCGTTTATGCGGAGTGCCTTTCTCGACATTTAGCTATTACTCCGTCTATGGATCTGTGATGGTACACGTCGCAAGAAACCGTCTAATAGCAATAACGGGTCAGGAAAACTAAAAGGAATGTCATGTTATCATTAATATTGAACTAATATTTCCATAATGTGGCAAGCCAGCAGTAGTGGTTAGGGAAGCTGAGTGCCTAGTTCTATATATACTGTGTGCGTAGGCAACATTGTGCAAAAGTAAGACAAAGACGCAAAGGCGCATTAATATCGTGTTGATCATCCTGCATGAGACTAGAACCTCTAAAGAAAAAGAAAAGCGCTGCGCCGACCGATACATGCCCTCAATTCCATTCATACTTCAGCAGTTCTCTTTTACAACTTCCAGCCATCGTGCCACTCTGCCACAGCTAGCGATGAGATCGATAAGCTGAAAATGCTGCCCATAATGTCACCTGGCTGGAAAAAGCAATGACAACAACGAGAAAATATGTGCGTGATCAAAAGGCCCATGAGAATGAGATGTCAGCGACACGTAGGTTAGCAATCTCGGATAACGACTCTCTGCGGACATCGGAACGCGTTCCCAACCATTGATTACCTCTTGGACTCGGGGGTTATGGTAATTTGTTGTGTGTATGAGGTACCTCAGGGAATACAGGAGACGTCGATGCAACCGTTCTACGAGGAATATTATTGTCATTATTTTATTTGCGTACACAAATGCACAGGGAGACAGAGGAAAGAGCGAAAGAACAGGCTGTCAAGCACCTCCTAGAGGGGCACAACGCCTGCCTACTCTTTAGGGAAAAGGGAAGAGATAGAGGAAAGGAAAATAGGAGTAAAGAAACATTAAAGAGGATAGCGAAAAACGGGGAAGCTATCACAAAGAATGCACGCTGTTCGTTCAAGCGCAAATTCGTTTTGCAGTAATGAGCGCATTTGGAGTCTACTTGCTTTACTGAAATTCAGTACCCAAGCGTTCAACAATGTCGAACAGTTACTCTAGCAGAGAGCGGATAAAAGAAAAAAAAATGAAGCTGCATTTCCATCAAAGAACTGCTCACGGATCTCAGGGCGTTTCCGCAAGTGAGTGCCACAATCGACTTTCTAGTACAAAGGAGTCTTAACTTTCAATCTTTGTATGTGTGTACATATGCTTCTTGCGCGGAGTAGCAGTAGGCCAAGTACCGAGTTAAAACCAAGGAGGTTTAATAGAAAGAAACCTCCATGGTTAAATCTCCAGAACGTACGTGGCTGGGGCACTATTGCTTTAGCTGTTTTCACTGTGTCATTCCATAATTTGTTTAGTGCTAATTAACATTGCTACGTAGTTATTCAGAACAACTATACTCCATCTCACCACTACCGTTTTGTACTGCCAAACTTATGGGGTGTAAGCAAGCCGCAGGCTTGCGCAGGAAAGCCTAGTTCCAGATATAATTACCTTGCAATTCGCGAGGTTGAGACATATGCCCTTGTTTAGCACCTGGTGCTTCACACCAATAAACAATGTTTATTCTTCATGGCATTCACGTCGTATTTCTTTCATTGTTGTGCAAGTAACCGCCGGTAACTGTGGTTAAAAATCAAAATGGCAGCGCCCATGCAGAACGCGACCGCCTGATTCGATCCGAACTTACGCTTGCTGCTCGCCCAAAGCGTTTGCAGCAACAAATAAATGGTGTAACGAACCATCCCTTTGTGCCATCTCCCGATCAGCACAAATCATCAGGTACGTTCTGTCGTCATTGGCGAGAGAAGCTGTTTCTTTAGCCAGGGCTATTAAGCCGCTGGTCATTAAGGGTAACTGACTGGATTCCAAGAGATGGCAAACGCGTGAGGGGGGAGACAGAAAATTAGGTGGGTAGATGAGATTAAGAAGTTTGCAGGTATAACGTGGCAGCAGAAAGCACAGGACCGGGTTGATTGGCGAAACATGGGAGAGGCCTTTGCCCTGCAGTGGGCGTAGACAGGCTGATGATGATGATGATGATTAAGCCTCACGCGCTGAGAATTTGAGAACGGTTCATGGAAATAGCGAATTGTAGTCACAAATACATTGCTACCGAAGCGCGAAGACAGAAATCTAAAGCCAAAAAGGCGGCAGATCCCACGCACTGTGGGAATCGATGTAATGTGAAGCAGCCAGGAAGAAGCAAATCCTCCTTTACATCATTTGCATGTCATGTTTGACATGTTAGGACCTGTCATTTATGTTCGTCATATAGTCACGTCGCGCAAAACAAATTTTGGTGTATATCAAGCTAGCGAACTGGACGCAAGCGCACCATGAGCGTGGCATGTAAATGGGGTTGTAGATGACACGCATGCCAAGATTTTCATGTTACCACCTGCCACTTATGTTCGTTATACAGTCATGTCACTCAATACCAAATTTGGTCTATATCAAGCTAACGAAACCGCCGCGAGCACGCCATGAGCGTGGAATTCAAGTCATGTCGCTCATGACATGTCATGATTTCCATATTACCACTTGTCATTTATGTTCGTCATACAGTCACGTCACTCAATACCAAGTTTGGTGTATATCAAGCTAACTAAACGGCCGCGAGCACGCCATGAGCGTGGCATGCAAGTCATGTAGCACATGACAAGTCATGATTTTCATATTACCACTTGTCATTTATGTTCGTCATGCAGTCACGTCACTCCAGTGGCGTAGCCAAGGGAGGTTGGGGGGGGTTCAAACCCCCCCCCCCCCCAAATTTTTCAGTTTTGCTTGCATATATATGCACGCACACATACAAACGTACGCACGAACATACAAAAAGTATGGTTGAACCTCCCCCCCCCCCCCCCCCCCCGAAAAAAATTTCTGGCTACGCTACTGCGTCACTCAATGCCAAGTTTGGTGCATATCAAGCTAACGAAACGGCCGCGAGCGCGCCATGAGCGTGGCATGCAAGTCATGTCGCACATGACAAGCCATTATTTGCATATTGCCACCTGTCATTTATGTTCGTCGTACAGTCACGTCACTCAATCCCAAATTTGGTGTATATCAAGCTAACGAAACGGCCGCGAGCGCAGCATGAGCGTGGTATGTTAATCATACTTTTCATGACAAGTCAGTCATGATTTTCATGATATGACTAGCCATTTACGTTCGTCATAGAGTCATGTTAGGCCATACCGAATTTGGTATAAATCCCCTTAACGATACGACCGGGAGAGCACAAAGTCGTAGGCGGCTGATAGATAGATAGCTAGATACATAGATAGCTAGATAGATACGCTCAAAGTCGCCAAAGTTTGCTAAGAAATGCTTCGCATTTAAGAATTGAAGGACACTTTGTACATTCCAAAGTGTGTTCGGCGAAAGCGTGCGGCCATTCCACTGACTATGCTATGTCTTTTTTCTTTTACACTCTCAGTGGGATAACACACAAACCGAATGAGTGCGTGTTTCCTTTTAAGGCGAAAGCATTTAATGTCTCATGCTCACGTCCGTCCGGTGTCCGTCCGTGCGGTGTCCGTCCGGCGTCCGTCCGTCCACACCCCCCACTGCGCATGCGCCAACCCATTAAAAAAAATAAAAACCTCCTCTCCACCTCTCTCTCCTTAGGAATCCCTCCCCGCGGAGGCCACACCCTCACTGCGCATGCGCATCCCCTCCCTCTCTCCCCTCCTACGCTCCCCCCTTTCTCCCTCCTACGCTCCCCCCTCTCTCGTCTAGGCATCCCTGCCCGCGGCGTCCACACCTCCACTGCGCATGCGCATCTTCCCCTCTCCTACGCTCCCCCCTCTCTCACCTCGCGACGCCGACGCAGGCAGCGTCTGCTAGCGAGTTTCTTGGTTGAAAAAACCGACTGCTCGCGCTGCACAACCGTTCACTGGCCACCCCGTATATATGGCAATGGATCCTGACCTGCAAGGTGGTGCCGGTGGGAGATTTCTCCTGTGCGTTGTCGAACGATAAAAAATTCGCAGCGTGTGCGTTAACTAAAAGCGGACTGCGAGTCTCTGTGTCCAGTCCGAGTCTTCTGTCTCTCATTGCCCATTAGCAGCGATTGGGATGTTCCAGTAGGAAACACCGGTCCATCACTGCGTGCTTTGCGCCCCCCTAGTTTCTTTCCTGTGCAACGCTGCGATGAGCGCCAGCGTCAACGCCGCCGCCAGTGTAAGCGTTAGCGCCCGCTGCTTCGCATCTACACATCGTTCCCTTCAGCGGGAGATGGTGTAATCTTTAAGACGAAAGCCTTTAATGTCTCATGCTCACGTCCGTCCGGTGTCCGTCCGACCTCCGTCCGGCGTCCGTCCGTCCATCTGTCCGTCCGTCTGTCTGCCTGTTCGTCCGTCCGTCCGTCCATCCATCCGTCTGTCCGTCCGTCCGTCCATCCGTCCATGTCCGTCCGTCCGTCCATCCGAGCTCTGGCACGGAGCCAGGTGGCCGCCGGGATGCGCAGACGGACGCCGGTAGCGTCGGACTCTATAGCGCTCGCGCTTTGCTTGCATAGCGTCGCTGTGCCCAGAGTTTGCAATCATTCTGACCGACGCCGTCTCAATGGACCCAGGCGTTCACGGAATACACTTTCCAATTTACAAAGGGTCTGTCAATTTAAGAGCTGGAACACGGATGGCGTTTGCACGATGCGCAAAGCGCGAGAAAATACTAACGCATGTGAACGGAGGAAGATGAGTCTCGCGTCTCGCTGCGATTAGCGGTAAAAAATTAAAGAAGAAAACACGCACCCATTCGGCTTGTGTCTTATCCCACTGAGAGTGTAAAAGAAAAAAGACATGGCATAATCAGTGGAATGGCCACACGCTTTCGCCGAACACTTTTTGGAATGTGCAAAGTGTCCTTCAATTTTTTTAATTTGTTACCGCGAATCGCAGCGAGACGCGAGACTAATCTTCCTCCGTTCGCATGCGTTAGTATTTTCTCGCGCTTTGCGCATCGCGCTAACGCCATCGCGTTCCAGCGCTTAAATTGACGGTCCCTTTGTAAATTCGCCTATGTAAATTCGAAAGTGTATTCCATGGACGCCTGTGTCCATTGATACGGCGTCGGTGAAAATGATTGCAAACGCTGGGCACAGCGACGCTGCGCAAGCAAAGCGCGAGCGCTGTAGAGTCCGACGCGACCGGCGTCCGATTGCGCACCCCGGCGGCCACCTGGCTCGGTACCAGAGCTCGGATGGACGGACGGACGGACGGACGGACAGACAGACAGATAGACAGACGGATGGACAGACAGAAAGACGGACGGACAGACGGACGGACAGGCGGACGGACGGACGGGCAGACAGACAGACAGACGGACGGAAGGACAGAGAGACGGACGGACGGACGGACAGACAGACAGACGGACGGACGGACAGGCAGACAGACGGACGGACAGACAGACAGACGGACGTATGGACAGACAGACGGACGGACGGACGCCGGACGGACACCGCACGGACGGATGGACGGACGTGAGCATGAGACATTAAAGACTTTCGCCTAATACAAGGGCCAGTTTGCAACTTACGGGCTACAGAGCGCACGATGACGACGCGATTAACTCGAGGCGGAGTTCACCAGCGTCGATTGGTGCACCCATGTTCTATATATATATATATATATATATATATATATATATATATATATATATATATATATATATATTCCCTCGTTCATAGCGAGGGTCCCGTTCTGGCAGACTTGGTGCCTTTAGGTAGTATGTGAGGGATTATTAGTCTGCTGCCTGCCCGTCATAAGATCACGTGTTACGTGACGCCAAAGAGGCAAAAAAGAGTGTTCCACACTCGCCGCAATGGCAACAGGCGGCGCTGACTGATGCTCCCACGTTTAAATGCACATATATGCCCTACAAAGTGGACGGAGGGATGACCGCCACCGTAGCTCAGTGGTAGAGCATCCGACGCGTTATTCGAAGGTCGCAGGTTCGGTCCCTGCCGGAGGCAAGTTATCTTTTCGTCCACTTTTCTTTCTTCACATTTGCACTACAATTACATCTAATAACGTCCCCTATACTTTCCTTGGCGTCATTGTCTGTTCTCATTAAAATTGTGTTTAACAAAGCAAAGGAGCCCTTAATCTTACACTTCTTTCCTATATATATATATATATATATATATATGTATGTATATATATATATATATATATATATATATATATATATATTTTGGTGGCGCTGCCGTCTGCTCGCCGAACGCATGGGCGCAGACACCAGGGGGGACACTTTGCAGACGACGAGGTGTGGATGAATACATCGTGAGGGATTTTGGCCCTTCTATTTGGCTAAGGGGCCCTAGCCTCCACAGTGCTGAAGGGGTACTTCAAGGATGGAGTATAGGAAACAATTTCAGTTACGCAAGAATGTGTTACTAATGTATTAAAACACCTTTGGCAAATTTTCCTAATGGAAACACCAGTAATGAGCAAGCCCTTCCGTGGAGTGGAGCATGGACGTTGTCGTGTGCATGTATATTTATTACATTCTTGTAAGAGCCGACAGCAGGTAACAATAGCTAATAGTGATATTAGCAAACTACCCGCACCAGCCTTTATTCAATCTATACAACTGTTTTGAGAAAATAATTCTTGTGCTGTTCTATAGTTTGTCGTAATTAAACTTTTACGTGAAAGTTTATATAAACTCGTGATTGCCAGTGATTTGTCAGTTATTTGTCATTAACAGTTAATAATAATAATAACTCGGAAATTATTTCTTTAAACAAATCGAAAATTACTGAAACCCGACCATCGCTCCTACCAGCTCGTGCTCATTATGTTTTCTTCACGTCCTGCAAACCCGAGAAGGCATTTCCTGCTTGTATGCGCAACCGTACAAATTTTAGAAACCGAAATATTAACTGCATATGATGATTCGGCAATAAAATATGACAGTACTTTGGACCGTAAAGAGATGTGTCTCGTCACAGAACTGAAACATTACGCCGCATTAGTACAATATTTTCTTACCGTAGACTGCCGCTTGCCAAATAATAGCTAAGCGTTAACAACAACGTAAAGTCGCGCTCAATATGAGTTGCAACACGGTCAAAACGACGCCAACACTGCAAATCGGCACCTACATAGAAAACAAGTGGTGAATTAAACTCTCTCAGTCAGCAGTACTTTCTGAACCAATTTAACGTTTGTCGTTGTCATTGTTCATGTTTGGGGTCATTTTAACCACAGCCAGCGTGTTGCAACTCGTATGGAGCGCGACTCTACATCTTGAAGTCGTTTTATTATTGCAATAATTACAAAAACCAAACGTTCCTGATTGGTTGGTCGCCGCAAAGCCGTCAAAGTCTAAGCTTTGGCTTTTAAAAATAGCAGGGGCTTGCATGGATCCGAAAGCAGGAAATACTTTCACTTTTTTCTGAAAGTATTACTTCGGTCACCGGCACAACCTTGCTGATGAAATAAACAAACGAAACGAAAAAAAGAAAACAGAAGTACGATGCCAACGACCAGTGATTCATATAGGAAGCGCGAGAGGGACAAACTTGAAGGAGCTGGAATGGAAAAAAAAATATTTACACGCCTTTTCCGAGGTATAGCAACGCCCAGAAACGATTCTGGGATTCAAAAATTGTTTGTGCAGAAAAAAAAAGGAAAACAATCACGGACACCATAGATACGTCAGATGTACGAAACACACTGTTCCAAACATCACAGCCGTCAAATGAAAACTGGGGAGGGGCGAAGCATGTAGCGATGGGTGTTTCAGCTCCACTAACGTCAAACCTGGAGAGCGGCGAAGCATGCAGTGCTTTGAGAGAGATAGGCACTAGTGGTGCCAAGCGTGAAACCGGGCGTGTAGTAAGGGGTGCTTTCGCTTTCACGTCGTCGGAAAACTGCATCGGAATGCAGTTTACCCTAAAGTGCTTCTTCTTCTTCCCTACGTGCCCGGTTTCAATTCCCTACGGCATTTAAGGAAGGGTGTTTCTCTGCCCCACTAACGTCATCGGCTATTTCTTGTGGTAACTTTTCTTCTTCATTTTTATTGTACCGGAAGCGAGTCGGGGGGATTTAGCCATTGTGCCGCATAGCCGTTTTGGACCGTGACTGCATGACACATTGTTACGGAAGGAGTCGCCGACAAGCCTAGCCTCACAGTATTTCGCACCTAAATGTAATATACTTCAGAAGGTTTGCGCAATGCGCACACGAGCGTGAAGGAGGAGGACTGTTCGCGATGTCGGTAGAAGGCACGGTGGGATGCTTCTTTCTCCCAATCGCACTGCAGAATGCTCCCTCCGAACTTTCTATATCCTCCATGCCAGGAATTGGACCTTTATCCACGTTCTTAGCAGCGCAACGATTCTATTGCTACAGGCAAGAACGACGGCAATACGTTCCCATTCAGGTAACCGCGAAATGTGGCAACGTGAGATGGCGAGTCACCTCGATAAAAGATCAGCCCGCCATATCAGAAACTGGCGATCTTAGAGTAATCCGCGATCGAGAGAGCGTGGATTAAATATATTGGGAAACAGCTCCTGGCGCACATTCGAAGGCCGCATTTCTGTATGGTCGTCGGCGCCGCGTTTTTTGGCATACGACGCCGGTTTATTCGCGTTTACGACACCGCCACTGAAATTTGTGGGTTATAAAAGCTGCGCTTAATACTGATTGTCGCTAGCATTTTGAGTTATAATAAACGTTGCTGTATAGTCATTCGGTGTACATCATTGAACGGAATGTCGTAAATCGCATTCCACGAATGATTCAGGCGATGTGGGCGCGTTTAACTCTAATTAGCAATTAACAGTTTTCAACTCCATGGGAAAACGCCCGTTATATTACTTGCCCTAAAGCAGTAAAGATTGTCTAAATTGCATAATGGCGTAAATAACACTTAGGTCAAGCGGCACCAGGCAAAGGGTCATCATGCTTCACGAGCAAACCATGCAGTAAATGCATTACTTCAAGTCGAACATTGAAACACGCAGCTTCTAACCCATCCATTAGACCGTGTTGGTTTCATAGCCAGCGCCACGCCGTATCTTTTTGTACGTTTGATGATAGGCGACAGCCGATTGCAAACGATTTGCTTGTTGACCGGTTTGACAGCAAAATCTTCTCCGCGTCCAGACGTCCCCCCTAATTGAAAACACGGTAACACGGAGTGGATGAAGTCGTTCAGTGGAGGAAATTCTTGACATAGCTTTCCGTAGCGCGAATAACGCCAGCCCAAGAAACACCACTTGAAAAACTTGACGGAGTTTTTTTTTCTTTGCAGTAGAAAATAGAGCGACAGTGGTGACATTCTTCCCGCCATTACTAGACCTGCTGTAATTCCTCATCACATGTACTGCACATGAGCCGTCTGTTGGACGTAGAGGGCTGTGAAAGCAGCGAGAGTGACAGTGACGATGAACGATCAGATGCTAACTCGCAAGGAGCGAGTTGCACTTCACGTGTCCTCATGCGTTAACTTTTCTTCAAGCTTGTAAGTCACTTTGATTGTACCTAATGTATAATATCCTTGAGCGAGATCAAAATAAATGCAAAGTTTTTCTTGTGCATTGCATATGGCGCAATTATTGTGGATATTATAGAGCGCCGCATGCCGCCGACACGCTCGAGCTCGACCAGCGAAGCGAAATGGTTCAAGAGATGACACGTGCAGTCACGGCCACAGCCTACGCCTCTCGGCTAACTTCTGTACGCCACCGATGCCTTCCAAACGGCGCTGTTCGACAAATTTTCGCAAACGTCGAAGAATTCGATGTTGCCAAAAGCATACGTGTGCATTCTTTTCGATATTTCTATGTTTCTATCGTGCTGATCAAACCTGCAACATCCGACTGCAGTGAATTGCGCACGGCTAGAGTCTGAGCGTGGCTGTGACTCAAGAGCTACTAAATGGGATGTTCAATGCTCGTGTGCCGTTGAAGAAGCAACTCCGCGTTCCTGACCGCGCGAGTAATGACGACGGCGTAATATGTTTTCAAAACCATCACCACGTTAAACACGCGGTCCCGTGCAGCAGCGATGGCGCTACTCGCTAGCGGCATACTGCGGCATATCCGTCACGCCGGCTTGCTGCGTACTACCTCGGAGTTCCGTTCAGTTCATACGTCAATTCTAGTTCGTGCAGTTTCCTGTAGCACGCACAGGGTTTCGCAAATCATCGTGGATGAACGGTAACGGAGCTGAAATAAAACCTTCCACACCGTGCAAGTAATTAGGTTTCGAGCACATGGCACTTTGCATGGTTTGGGATAGTATTTCGGTCTCATATCCATTTCAGTGCAGCTCGTGACTTCATCCGGTGAAAGTGGCACGGGCAGTACGTCCGCACGTCCTATCTTTTCCTATGCTAACAAACGGGTTGACCCTGCTCCGGGTGCCATCTTGAATCGCACAGCGCGCCACCTATGGGCATTGCGAATAGCAGAACCATGGGCAGCTTTGTCAGAACAGCTCCATTATGCGGCACAAGGCTCCCTAAACCATCTTTTAAGCAGTGTTAATTCTTTCACAGTGTCAGCGAAGTCTCCCGCCTTATCCCACAGTAGCGGGTTTTGTTTGCACCCCGTGATAGACGCTGTACACGTACAGAACTAAAGTGGGTACGAACATTGCACGTCTCTTGCTTTCCTTTAAAAACCTTCGTTATGTTATCTTCTCTAGAAACAGGCCAGTACATTTCCGCCCCGTATTTTAAAGAATTGGGCACCTTTATCGACCTCCTAACGTAGTGTGCGATTCGGCCAAGTTTCAACAATACAAGCCAGAAAGTGTGGACGCTAGCCGAAAGTGAATGCATATTTTTGGTGACAGAATGGTCTAGGCTAGCGGAAATTGCCGCAATGCATTGCAAATGCCAAGATGTTAGGTCATTGTTTTCACATAAAAGTAAGATGCAGCGCTACGCAGCCTAGGTGTCAAAGCAAAACTATGGCAGTCCCACGGGCCCGCGATGTGGC
>JALIZH010031026.1:0-40286 GCA_030522465.1 Rhipicephalus appendiculatus | reverse complement strand
ACAAACATCTAATGCCTCGCGATAGCGTGGAGAGCTCCACTTGAGATGCCAGCGAAGCACAGCGAACCCTGAGCTCCCGTAACATGACGCCCAAGTTAAACACTGGTTTACAAGCAGCTGACCCTGAGGTCCCTGACCGGAACATCGAAGTTGAGTGTCAGACAAGAGGAGTGCGAGTTAGAAAGGAGTATTCTGAAATAAGAAAGAAAGAAAGGAAGAAAGAGAGAAAGAGAGAGAGAGAGAGAGGAAGAGAGAAAGAGAGAAAGAGAGAAAGAAAGAGAGAAAGAAAGAGAGAAAGAGAAAGAAAGAGAGAAAGAAAGAAAGAGAAAGAAAGAGAGAGAAAGAGAGAAAGAGAGAGAGAGAAAGAAAGAAAGAAAGAGAGAGAAAGAAAGAGAGAGAAAGAAAGAGAAAAAGAGAGAGAGAAAGAAAGAAAGAGAGAAAGAAAGAGAGAAAGAAAAGGAGCAGGTCAGGCACGCGACGCCAACCTTGGCTTGCCCAGTTTTTCCGAGAGGCTTCAATTTCTTTTTTCAGTTTAAAAAAAAAAAAATTGGGGGACCCTTAAGCTTCGCCTTTAAGAGTTGAACGCGATACCGAGATGCCGTCCCTACTGCGTACTTCAATCACTTAGTGCATCCTATGTAATGGGTAGTATGGTTTAAACCAGGAGAAATTATGCGCGGCAAACGTGGGAAATGTTTTCGAACTTGCTATAACCCACTACGTGGTGTTAAGGGAATACGCGCAGTAAGGTGTGTGCCGTTTGTAATGGGTGGCTGGCTTTAAACTATGAAATCGTTATGATAGTCACATATTCTGACGCCCGATGGCAATTTACGCTTGTACCACGCAATATTCCTGGGATATTACATGTTATAGTGCGACGCCTATATAAAGGACGCTTGCGTTTGCGAAGCATGCAAGTTATTTTCACTGTATTTCCAAGCAGAGGAAGTTATTTTCATAGTATATCCAAGCAGAGGCATGGCTGTGTGGTAGAACACCTGCTTGCCAAGCAGATGACCCGGGTTCGATCGTCACTCAGACCCGAAAATTTTTATTATTTATTTTATTTGCATCTTTCTCAATTTTTCGGTCACGGACAAGATGATGATTTTTTCGGTCACGGACAAGATGATGATTTTTCGCTCACAACCAACGACGCCAACGCCGGAATTTCTGCGAAACGAGCTCTTTAACGCTATCGCGTTAAAAAACTCTAGATGCTATTCCAGCATGTGCACACTGCTACACCAAATATGCTATGCTCCGCGATACGCAAAGCGAAAGTTTCATTCACAGACATCTGAAAAATATATTTTTCAGCAAAGTACGCGGTCCCTATAATTTATCCGGAACTATATGTCTTATGTGATTCAAGGTTTCAATATAAATTTAAACATAAAAAGCACCTGATTCCTTACTTGATGACAACACTTCCAAGTGGTAAGTACGCTGTATTGGAGACAATTCAGAACATTTTCAGTTTGGAAAGCGTCTCACTTATAGAACGTGTATTTTTTTGTGTCTGCACTCATTAGGTTAACATACGCTACAGCAAGCTTTCAAACCCACAAGTACGCATCGTTCTTCGAGCAGTCGAGCTCACTAACGTAAGTGTATAGTTCTCACCACTATCCGGGGGCCTTATATGCAGCGCTTCTTTTGCATAACCAAGTTATATTGACTGCCGTTTGGCCATGAGTACTTCATTCTAGTGACGGGCATCATGAAGGGATGGCTTCCACGGATGGAGCCATTTCGAGTGCACATCTGATTAGAATTGATGGTACCTATTCTTAATGTTTTCCGTTTGTTGTCTAACCATGGGAACTTGTTATACAAAACTACAGTTCGCGCTGAGCTGATAATGCAGTTTATTACCCGGCTTTATAATAATTGTGACAAAAACAATGGTTAAACCTTTTTTTTCTTTAATGAAAACTTGCCTGATCTACGCTAAATGTATCAAATGCCTCTTGTCAGTTAAGGATAAGGTGATGTTAATAGCCCTACATCGCAAACCCGTGCAGTCAACAAAAGCAGGTATCATTAGTACAGCACAAACATGGGAACTCTTAGTTTAGGATAATAGAAGGGGGGTATCTTTGTGCTACATGGGAATTATCGAGTGTGGGGATCAGCTTGCATCTCGAAAGCAAATGGCATGCATTTAATTAATATGTGATGTACTATACGAATATATTCATTAAGCAATTATGACAATCCAGCACATTTTTCTGAGCTCATGTGAAGCATAATCATTGCGGAGAGCATAATAATAGGCTGTCATCAATATTATCTTTATCTCTAGCACAGGATACCCTGTTAGCTTGGCTTATATGGAAGACTGAAATTCGCACAAGGCGTCCCAAGTGACCCACAGGACTAAGCGTGGTGTCGGACCATCTGCTTCACATCTCCAGTAAATTGAAACTGTCCTAGATAGTGCAGTATTGCGGAATCCCCACGACGAGACCATGCTACTTGGCAAGACGACCACGTCGAACGCCTTTGTTGGGATAATTGGCCCAGGAAACTTCGCTTTAATGCAAATGTCGTGAGCTCAAAGGCGTACAATGGAATGCTGAAGTACCACTTGCTGTTTTGCTGCTTTTAAATGCGAATGCATTTCATAGTCGGGCTATGTCAGGCATCCGGCGTTGGCGTTGTGCGGCGTTGGCGTTGTGCGGCGTTGGCGTTGTGCGGCGTTGTCCGCGGAGGAGGAGGATAGGTTGAGGAGGTGTGCGCGCCGGCAGGTGTTAGATGTGAAGCATCTTATGATGAAGCTTAATCCGGTGGTGGTGGTGTGCGGCGTGACCACCCTTACTGCGCATGCGTAAACCCTTTAAAAAAATAAAATAAAAAACCTCCTCTTTCCCTCTCTCTCCTCTAGGCATCCCTCCCCGCGGCAACCACACCCTCACTGCGCATGCGCCTCCCCTCCTCTCTCCCCTGCTACGCTCCCCCTCTCTCCTCTAGGCATCCCTGCCCGCGCCGTCCACACTCCCCACTGCGCATGCGCGTCCCACCTCTCTTCTCCTCTCCTACGCTCCCCCTCTCTTCTCTAGGCATCTCTAACCCGCAGCGTCCACACTCCCACTGCGCATGCGCGCCCCCCTCTCTCTCTCTCTCCTACGATCCCTCCTCTCCCTCTCTCGCCTCGCGACGCCGACACAGGCAGCGTCTGCTGGCGAGTGTCTTGGTTGACAAAACCGACTCCTCGCGCTGCACAACCGTTCACTGGGCACCCCCGTATATATGGCAATGAATCTTGACCTCCAAGGTGGTGCCGGTGGGAGATTTCTCCTGTGCGTTGTTCAACAATAAAAATTCGCAGCGTGCGCGTTAACTAAAAGCGGACTGCGGCGGAGCTCGGCGGAGCTATATATGAAAAAAAAATTTTTTAAAAATAAATAAAAAAAATTTAAAAAAAACAAGAAAAAGCAAAAAAAAAAGGCGCTGCGCCTTGCTCCCGACCGGGCTGCAGAAATCAGGCGCCTTTTCTTTCTTCGAACCACAACCACCATATATAAATGGAGTGAAGCGCGCGCGAAATGCATTCGCATTTCCTCACGATTCCCCTTCGGGGGAGGAGGGGTTGGCGCATTTTTTTTTTTTGTATGAAGCTCCGGGCACTGCATTATGTGATAATTTGTGAGTCTGTTCTTACCTAGTACATATTTTTCCAATCTGAATGAGTAATTACATGCAACCTAACCTTCCACCATCTAAAGTTGTGAGCTAGAGTACGTTACCTATTACCTAGTTAGCTAGCGAGCGTTACCTAGCTTCGCGTTAGCTGTTGCTAGTCAATGCCGACCTTCAAAACTTTTTTGTAAGAGACACTCCACCTTTTCTAAGAAACCACGCAGCTTTCGCAACGCGCGTTACGTTAAGGGTTAACTGCCGTGATTTGCAAGGCCCGTGGATTTCAGTGAAATACGCTGCGTACGTTTCTTTGCAGACTTCCATCATTTCTGAACGATTACATGGAGATTGCTTACAAATGAATTTTATTGATTACCATACGCCGCCTATTTGACTTCCTACTGACCACACTTTGTGTGACTATAGCAATGGAAGTGACGAAAGCGCAACCAGATGTGCTTGGTAATGCAGCACACTAACAGCTGCAACGCCAAGAAGGCAACGATCTTGTTTGTTTAGCCAGAGCCTCGATGGTGCCCTTGACATAAAAAAATTGGGTGTCGCTTAACTCAGTTATGTCTGCGTGTGTGTAGCGAGAGGTACGATTAATATTATTGTTTCGCTTGGTTCTCTGCGCGGTTACAGCTTTATCCTTTAGATTCGTACGTCTGAATGTTTAGGTTTGGTTGTTAATTCTCGTTAATTATGGTTACATTAAAGCTTAGTCATTCTTATTTGAAGTGTCACGCATTTATTTTTAAAAGTCTTAATCTTGTTGTTTCTCTGTGGTCACAAAGACGGCGCGATGGTCGATGAAGTAGTAAGCAGTCGTCTCAATGGCTCCGACACTGTACTGTGACGCCAAGGTTTGTGTCTGCTGTCTAGACGACGAACCATCCGCATCTGAGTGCACTCGCCTGGCCGCTTCGTACTTGCGACACTTCTAGGGGCATGTGGTTCGTTCTTCCGTTTCCTCAGCTCGCTGCCTCCTCTTGGTTTCGTTCCGATGACGAAACCGGGCTTCTTCGGTGTCTCCGACGCACTTTTCATATCTATGATGAATCTCACCGAGCCGCCGCTTCTATACATACGATGCAACGCCGGCTCCTTCTCTGTTGTTGCAACGCGGTTTCACCGCCTCCTCCTCTGACGTCATGCCATAGCAACAGCCATCTGTGACGGTTGCTAGACAACGGCTCAGCTCTCGGTGTGGCCACCGGTCACAGCGAAATGATGAGAATACGGCCATTGTAGTTGTCGCTACTAAAGTTGTGAAGCCAGAGTATTTGGCAATGCTCCACTTCTGAAAATACACAGAGCTCTTTCGTAGAATATACTTGTTTGCATTACGTGCTTGCCTGGTTCATCTCTGCACCGTAAAACGGCAGCACCTGTCGAAACAGTGGAAGTTTGTGACGACAATAAGTTTGCGGACAAACGCGAACTCTCTTATATTGTTAGGGGAATAATGCATGTTTCTGGACAACAGCGTGTAACGTCGTGGCGATAGGATCGATGAAATATAATTGAAGCCAAGAACGAGCCTACTATCGCGCGGTCCGCAGATTCCCGTGCACAGATACACTAGGTATACTTACGGAATGTGTTACGATACGGTTAAGCAGCACTAGTGAAATACCTTTTCAACTAGAGACATCACCCGAACGATGCGGCGCGGGGCTGACACTCCTTGCACGACTTCCGGTAAGTGCCCCTTAATACGTCACGCATGAACAATACTACTGCTGGGTTTTGCCTCGGAGTTGTTTACGCCATTTCGCTTACTTCATTATATTGTCACGACCTGTCAGCTTCTTCTTCGTCTATTCGTCTGCAACGGCTGGCTCATGCACGATGCCTCGTAACAGTATTTTTCAATTTGCTGGGAAGACGAACTATCAGGCGCGCGACAGGAGCGTCTCAGTAACATAGAATCGCCTTTACCTAGACGCGGTCAAAAATCGCCGGAGTATGCTATAAAATTTATACAGTGGGAAATCTACAATCCATTCAGAATGTTACATTGCCATTTTTCTCAGGATACACAGGAGGTGCAATATTATGTGTACGACGGAAGTATTGGCATTGATGCATATGCGTCCCTCCAGAAACTTGTCAAGTTTGTTGCTGCTAATAATGAAACGTACAGTCCATACGATATGATATATTTTATAACAGGGTAAGTACAATATTTACCAGTCACAGTAAATCAAAACCTATTTCAAGAAGCGCGAAGCGTGTTGCGAAGTATTACAGGCATCGATATATTACTAGAAAAAAAAAACGTGTCCTTCACATCGTTGTCGATCGCTAAGTCCGCGTTACTTTCTAGAAAATGACATGAAATTAGGATAATTATTTTATTCGCCTTTCTTTTCCTTATAAGGCCACAATGTTGTGGCTTGTTATGGTACAGCAAAAGCTGGTTAATTCGAACTCTGTTAATTCGAACTCACGGTCTGGTCCCCACACAGCCCTCTGTATTTCTATGGAGGGAAACCTCCCGAAAATTTGAACGCGTCGGTATTGACAACGGTTAATTCGAACTGGGCGCTCCTGGTTTTCGTTGCTCCTCGCACAAGTCGGCCGAAAGTGTTCAGAATGTGTTCCAAAACCAAACCAAACTAAGTTAAGGAGAGATTCAAAAGATCGAAACAGCATCATTTCTCAGCAGATCATAATTCGGACGCTGTGTTGGAGCTCTTTCGCAAGGTGCGAACGACGTTCACGTGGTTGCGACAGAAGAAACGCAAGCAAATGCAAATTACCGATTACTTTTAATATTGATTGCGTTAACTCTGCCAGGTAAACAAACGTGTTTCGTAGCATAAATAGCGTCATATATTCCACATTAAAGCTCACTGCCCTCTTGAATGCATGCCGGTGTTTGTTTCTGGCATATCACTGACTGATCGATCAATTCTGTTCGTTTGAAGAGCTCTATGAATTAACTTACAAAATCACCTCACACAAACGTGTAGTAGCGCCTACTTCGCGATAACGAATCCAGAGGTGGCTTCCTCGAGTTCTACCCGCGCAGAGTGGTGCGATGCCCATTCATTCTAGCGTCCGCCTGCTAATTCGAACCCCGCCTAATTCGAAAAGTTTTGTAGTCTCCTTCTCGAGTGCAGCGGCCTTCGTGCTGTCGATCGCTTCGACGCCAACAGCAGGGACTAAACACGTTTAGCCATGAACACAATATACGCACCACAGCAGCGCCTGACGAAATGGCTGTCTGCGCTGTCTTCTGGTGAGCTCCCTGTCATAGAGAGCATTTTTCTGGCAAATTCGCAACCAGAGAATTACTCCTAACGTAGACGGCTCGCCACCAGACGGCGCAGTCCCCAATTTCGGCGCGGGCTCCCATGGCGTGTATACTTTGCTCACGCGTATGCAAAGCTGTAAGCCTTCTGCTGATCCCCATCGAAGCAGGGTCGTGTGACCACGCTCATCGGTTAATGCACGCAGACATTGCCGGAGCCAAGATTCCCCCTATGGGGTAACCACAATGGGCCTTTCGCCTTACGACAAATTGACGCTATGTCTCCTCTACGCTTGAACCACAAGCGCCGGCTCCCTCTGGCATGCTTGTACTCGCAAATAGAACATACGATCCCCGGTATGATGTCGTGGCAACTTGGGATTTATACAGAACGTCATGGCGGCACCGACGCTGATGGCGAAAGTATCCTGGAGTGTCTATATATAACTGCTAATTAATAAAATGAAAAAGCGCAAATATCACGTGGCTGCGCTTGCTGCTCGTTCACTTTGTCTTTGCGCGTTAATGAACTGCAAATAATGAAGTAACATTTTTTAATCAAGTAACATTCGCGCGAATACAAGAAAGCAAATATCGCATGACGGCATGAACAGCGAGTTTTCTTTGTCTGCGGTGATCGCGTGACTAAAACAGTAGAAAAGTTCTCGAACTCTTGCCTTCGTGGGAAACTGGAGGTAATCAAAGCTTGGCGAGTGGGTGCGTGACGTACTCTTTTAAAAAGCGCAGCTGTGTAGGCTCAAAGAGCGTTACGAGGTGGTAAAACTATCATCATCATCATGAATGACATCTCCCTTATACCGCATCTAATGTCACTAGCATCAGACATTGGTAAACTTAGCGCAGGGCAACGCACTACCTCGGTCGGTGCGCACTCCGTTCGTCCTCTTCTTCATATTTTAACGCGATAGTGTTTAAGAGCTCGTTTCGCAGAAATTCCGGCGTCGGCGTCGGCGTCGGTGGTTGTGAGCGAAAAATCATCATCTTGTCCGTGACCGAAAAATCAAGAAAGATGCAAATAAAATAAAAAATAAAAATTTCCGGGTCCGTGTGAGGATGGAACCAGGGCTGTTTGCGTGGCAAGCAGGTGTTCTACCACACAGCCACGCCTGTGCTTGGAAATACTGTGAAAATAACTTCGTCTGCTTGGAAATGCA
Organism: Rhipicephalus appendiculatus; assembly: GCA_030522465.1. NCBI lineage: Eukaryota > Metazoa > Arthropoda > Arachnida > Ixodida > Ixodidae > Rhipicephalus > Rhipicephalus appendiculatus. The sequence goes on along the minus strand of JALIZH010031026.1, from coordinate 32,201 downwards.
GTGAACATAACACTCATGCTTCGCAAACACAAGCGTCCTTTACATAGGCATCGCAATATAACATGTGTAAATATGTAATGTTATATAACAATATAACATTACATATAACAATGTAATGTCAAACTCCTGTGGCACATGCCCGCATATGGCAGCCCGTGGTATACGGATATGAGCCACACGTGTTTGGGGAAATGAGCTTGACGACGTACGCTACGAGATTTTCGCATTATTGAAGTCACGACCAGCAAGAAGTATTCGTCAAATCCTCTTACCCTGCCATACTAACTTTCGTCGACCTCAAGTGAAGGAGGCGATCACGCGATCATCCAGACGTAGGCGGCTTCCTATATAGATAGATAGATAGATAGATAGATAGATAGATAGATAGAAATGCTCAAATTCCTTGCAGTACGCAAAGAAATGCTTCGCATCTAATAACGATATGGGGCAACGCTCGGGTAACGCACGGCTACTCACCCATACGATACCCGAAGCTTTGCCCACTTGTCTTGATCCACTTCGTGGAGATGCGTTCTTTTTTTATTATTAACGTGAGTTCCTCTTACAAAATAAAATGGTCATTTGTCTAGGTTTGACATGATTGCCGTATATACAAACGCTAGAGTGAACGCTCTTCATGGTGAGTGCATTTTTCGTATTTTCCAAAATAATATTTTCAGTATAAATTGCTGCGTGTTTACTGCACAATTCGCTGACACACCATATAGGAATTAGTCTTGAAACCGGTAAGCACACGAAGACGGCATCAAGAAGAAGACACGCAGAGCGATACTTCCAACTAATATTAGAAAAAAAATCGCAGCATATCCGCGGAGGGAATGATGATAAGTGCGCGAAGCTCCGGAGGTACATCATCAAAGACGTGATGGTGGTTGGTTGCATGTGGTCAAACGATATGCATGTGACACCATATCGCGATCCCATGTGTTGTATGGCATCGCGATCGTCATCGTCATCAGCGTCATCGTTATGACGCATAGTGGGTACATTCCATGTGGTGTGCCATGATGGCAGCGTCATCGTCATCACACAGGGAGATACTGCTGGTTACGCAGGTGGCTACTACGTACTACAAACTACAAGGGACGCACGACCCCCGGAAGAGACGTTGGTTGCATGTAGTCAAACGATGTGCATGTGAGACTATACCGCGATGCCATGTGTTGTATGGCATCGCGATCGTCATCGTCATCACGGCACACCACATTCCATGTGGTGTGCCGTGATGGTAGCGTCATCGTCATCACGCAGGTGGCTACTACAAACGTGGGACGCACGACCCACGGCATAGAGCTTCGCCCCTAAACATAGCCCGCGCCACCGCGATGCGATCTTCGTTGCACTCCATGACAGCGCTGCTGTAGAAGAGCGCGCCGGGCAGAGCGATTGCTATGCCGCTAGCGATCACGATCGTTTTCTGTCATGGCATAAAGAGAATGTGTGGTCTGAAGCGCACCTATTCTTCATCGTCATCTTTACGACGTATAGTGGGTACATTCCATGTGCTGTGATTTCAGAAAGATAACGTGTGGTCTCGAACGCGCTTATTCTTCATCGTCATCAGCGTCATCGTCATCGTAATAGCGTGTAATGGGTACCTTGAATGTGTTGTGCCGTGATGGCAGCGTCATCGTCATCTGACTAGGGCGAACAACGATGGGGGAGCAGGCCTCGTTCATAAGCTGCTTCGCATCTAACAGAAAAGGCGAGACATCGCTAAAAAAATATGCCCATCAGGAAAAAGACCGCGTGTGGAATTTGCCGTTTCGCAAAGATAACTTCCTGTATTTTATTGACCGAGAAGTGAGAGCGAAAATTTCTCATCCACTCCCTCGTCACCTAGAGACATTATATCATCGTCTTCGACTGCGCGTGACATGCACGAACAGTTATTTGTACCACGCATTGGGTGTAACGCAAGTCCCTGTTGTGATAACTGTGGCAGCATAGAAACAGTGGAGCACATACTACTTGAATGTCCCGCGTACCGCGACGAGAGACAATGGCTTGAACGACAAGTGTACATGATTTACCGCGAACAGTTAACGTTGCGCAACATATTAGGCCCAGTGCCTGGACATTCAAAACAGCGTCGGGTTATACATTCGTTAGGCAATTACCTGTCCGAAATTGGTCTTGTCGAAAGGCTGTAATGATCGAATAAGTCCCATAGAAAAAGCTTAACTTACCTGACACCCTAATTGTAAATACTTTTATCAGGTTCACATGCACCGTTCTTATTTGTTTATATTCTTTTTTCTCATTCTTTTTCTTCCCTCTCTTCTGAAATATTTTTAGTCCCCTTCCCCATCCCTAACAGAGTAGCATGTCAGCGCTATATAGACGCCCGGCAAAAATCTCTGTTTTTCTAATAAAGAAGCCTCTCTCTCTCGCGCCCGCGCGACAAGACTGCGCCTTGCGGTGTACCACGAGAGCCGAGAGCGTACGTGGGGGACGGAAGATCTCCCACGATGAGTTGGGCAGTGCAATCGGTAAGGAAGGAGCGAACATAGTTGAAGAGTCGAGCGCCGGAAGAAGGGCTCCAAATTCAGTTAAGATAGCCGAATGAGAGACGTGGTCAGACGCCTTATGAAGATCGAGGCTGAGGAGAGCCTTCGTGTTTGAGAAAGCGGATGAGCTGAGGAAGTCGTGGTGAAGCTGCAACAGAACGTCTTGCGTTGAGAGGCTAGGACGGAAACCGAGCATAGTATGGGGAAGGAGGCAGTGGGTGTCCACGTGCGTTTGCAAGCGAGCAAGAACGATGTGTTTCATGGGCTTGCCGACGCACGAGGTAAGGGAGATGGGCCGGGGATTTTCGATCGTGAGTTTCTTGCCAGGTTTTTGGAATGAAAGCTACGCGCGCATGCTTCCACGGGCTGGGGGGATATTGCCGGAGCGCCAGCAGACATTGAGGAAAGAAGTAAGTGCGGCGACTGAAGGGGCATCGGAGATTGCGAAGAAGCTTGTTGGAGACTCGGTCCGGGCCAGGGGTGGAGGTAGCACGGAGCTTGTGAAGCGCCGCGTAAACCTCCGCTTCAGTGATGTCGGCGTCGAGTTCGGGGTTGGGGGACCCAGAATAGGTCGCGAGAGGGGGGAGAGAGCATCAGAGGGCAGAAGTTGGAGGTATTTGGCAGCCACGTCTGCCATGAGCGCTGATGTGTCGCCGGGATAGGCCCGAATTACACGCTGTTGTTGCTGCCGGGGGACCGACTTCGCAGACGTAGGGTCGAGAAGATGGCGTAGAAGACGCCATGATTGCTTACAGCCCAGCTGACTGAAAAGTCCCGAGCACAGCTGTTCCCACTGCTGGCGAGCAAGGGCGGTGGTGTGCGTTTCGATCTCCCGGTCGAGGTATGCGATTCGGCGGCGAAGACGAAGGTTATGTCGTGGCTTGTTCCACCGGTTCGTGAGGCTTGTATGAGCGGCCTGCAGGTGAGCAAGGCGGGAGTCAATCTCTAGGTGGTTTGCCGTAGTAGGAATCGAGGCCGTGGCCCCGTCGAGGTCCGCAAGTAGCTGGTCAGTCCACTGCGAAAGGTCCTCGATGTCGGGAGTGGCAGAGTGCTGGCGACGCGCACGAAACGTGTCCCAGTTCGTATAACGAAGAGCGTGTGGACGCGGCTTGCACGGGGACGTGTGGACTTGCATGGTGAGGATATAGTGGTCGCCGCCCAGGGATTGATGTGTGTTGGACCAGCATGGATCGTGCACTTAACGGCAGTAGCTGAGATCTGGGGTGGTGTCGCGGCACACGCTGTTGCCGACGAGCGTAGGTTCTGTTGGGTCAGTGAGCGTTGTAAGGCGAATGTCATGAGCAAGTTGCCACAGCCTCGTGCCCGGGCCGTCCCCTTTGGGGTAAATCCAGTCGGGCTGTTTTACGTTGAAATCGCCGAGAACCAGGAACTGGGGAATTTAGCCGCTCTTGCTGCCGCGGCGCGGAGTAGGGCGAGAAGAGGAATCTTCGGTGACACGGGGGGGGGGGGGGGGTTGTAGACATTTAGTATGAAGAGGGAAGGATCTTCCCGTTTCTGAGGTAGAATCTCGAGGAAAACGTGGTGGACCGCAGGAAAGGGTAAATCGACAAGGTCTACCGTGAGCGTACGCCGGGTGAGGATGGCCGTGACGAGATGGGGTGCGGGATGATGAGCCACTTGATCATGGGCAACGTAGCCCGACAGGGAAACGGCGGTGTTAGTTTCCTGGAGCACGAGGACATCAAGGTGTATACGAAGGGTTCAAGTTGTTGGAGGTGTGAGAGAAGGTGGCTGCGCTTGGGGCGAAAAACCACGGCATTTCCAGTGCCAAATAGTTACAACAGACCGGTCAGCCATGTTGAGCGTTAGCAGAAGTCTCGCCGGCTTGCGATTGCGAGGGTCGGGTAGCGGACGCGGCGTTGGAAGCGCGGGTGTGACGGGGGTGGCTTTGCTCGGACGCTCTCGAGCACAAAAGCGTGCAGGATATCGACCGTCTCCTGAGGTGATTGAAGGGGCGCTGTTGAGCGGAAGGCAGCAAGGTCCGTGCGCAAGGAGTTTCGAGCCTCGTGTTGCGTTGTTAGAAGCTGGTGAACAGAGTTGAAGTGGCTATCTAGCAGCCTCTCGAAATCCGCTTCGGCCGTTTTGATGGCTGCTTGGACCACCTCAGAAAGGCGGAGAGACTTAAGAGGTGTAGTGTGCCTTTTCCGCTTTGCCGACGCACCCGTCGGCGGGTTCAGTGTCCACGTCCGATGCGGAGGTGGTGGATGAGGAAAGAGGAGATAAGCGGTCGAGGACTGCCTCGAGCTTCTCTTCGAGCGTGCTCAGCTGGGCTTGGAAGGATGTGTTTTGAGACTTCTCTGCCTCTAGCAGGGAACCTTGTGCGGTGAGTTGCTGTCGCAGAGAGGCGTTCTCCTGCTGCAGTGCGGCGACCTGCGGTGAGGGGAGCGCTGGTGGAGCGTCGGGAGAGGACCGCACTGAGTGGGTGGGCTGAGAGGCGGCTTTGGGTGCCGCCACGGCGAGAGATGGGAAATCGGTAGTTCTCTTGGCGGGAGGAAGGGGCCAACTGCGGTGGCGGCGTAGGCCCAAGTGCTATTGCATCCTTAGGAGTCCGCACAGCGTCTGCGGGTTGTGGCGAGACGGGATTAGCCGGTGGCAGTCTTCTGGCGTTGGGTCCATTGTGCATAGCGATGCTTGTATGTAGAGCTGTGCGTCGAGTGATTCCAGTTACACACGATGCAGCGAGGTGTGCATGTGGGCGATGAGCCCTCGGGGGGAGCGGGGTATGTGTAGCGCCGCAACGGCGGCACCGATCCTGTCTTTGGCTCAGGCTTTATCGGTTCGGTGACCGGTCGAGCGGCAATTGAAACAAGCTTCTACCTTGTTGCGGAATGGAAGAAGGCGAAGCTGGAACACAATGGTGAAAAAAATCCACCGGGGTGGGGTACTTTGGGTTCGGTGAGGGCGCGACAAGAATGTGGGGAGTCTTGCCCATACGGCGGCCTCCCACGATAGAAAGAGTAGGGTTACTAGCCTGTAGATCTTCGAGGATGGCTTTGTCGGTAAGTCACGTCAAATGCATGGTATAGAATGCCTCGCAGAGCGTCGTACGGTGGCGGGAGCGTGTAAAGGTGCACAGTGAAGGTAGTGCCCGACACCGTGAGGGATGTGATGCGGAGGTATGCTTGGGCACGAGCCGAGACGGCGACGCTGAGCGTTAAAGTGTTTTTAACCGGGTGGATACGCGCCGTGTCCCGCGATGCGGGCGGGAGATCTTGCAAGTTCGCAGCTTGCAGTAAGGCGGAATATAAGTGCCAAGACTGAAGATATTAATGGTCGACGGAAGCTTTAGGACGACCGACGACGTGGATGGTGTCGGCCGGGAGACGAGAAATGGAGATTGACGGCGGGGCCGAGGTGGCGAAGCTCTGGCCTGCTTCGATGGCGGCGACGGTAGTGGCGGGACGGCTGACATGTTGGTGGGCATAGTTTTGGGGGCAGCGGCGCGGCGTAATGACGCGAGGCGTTGCTCTTGGGCGCGAAGGCGTGGTGACCAAGGAACCGTCCGATAGTTCTTGGGGAGACACTTCCTGTCCTTTGATAACGTACTCCATGGTGGTGGGCAGCCAGGAGATGGATGGCGATAAAGCGGCGGAAGGCCGCACTCGAGGTAGGCTGGAGTAGGCCTAGGTCGGCGCTGGGCGTGGTCGGGATTTTCGAAGGTGCTCCTGGGCCACACCTGAAGAGGATCTGGACAAAATTGGTGTCGAAATGATCCTGGCAACATACTCTGCGCACTCGTGAGAAAATTGTCTGGGATACGGCCTGAAGAACCGGCGTGAGCACCGAACAGTTTGCCGAGCCGACGTTAGATGCGGCAGCGGTAGGAAACTCCCCCTGCCGTTTTTCTGTAAGCTGAATCGCGGTGGACAAGTTGAATAGCCATGACACTAAAGCGCATGAAAAGTAAGCAGAACGTTTTTCATTGTTATGAATCAATTGGGGGGAGCTTTGGTGTTTTGCGTTAACGACGAGCAACCGCACAAAATATGGAGTAAAGGGCAACGCAATTGGACGCTTTTATATAAAAGGTAAACATTGGCAGGAAACGAACGATTAAGAAATGATATACAAAAAAAATAGAGAAAGAGGCTGTTTTCAGGAACGTTCGTCTTACCCTATTGGAAAAATCAGTGGCGCTGTCCTAGTGCCATATATGACTACTTGACCAGTGTGGCGCTGGGTACTGGGACGCTGGCACACTGCACGAGGCGCGCTGGACGCTGGCGCGTGGCACAAGTGGGACACTCGTTTAGGGCCGAAAATTGGGGTTTTAATTGCTTTTCAGAATTTCGCTTATGCGCAGATGGTAATCTAGCCAAAGCACGAGTACTGCGACAACATAAAAGCCGCAAGAAAGTCAGCGGGATTCTAAGCCACCACCTTGACGCACCTGACATTCTGAGTCTGACAGTTTACCGCTACGCCATACTTAAAACGCAGGTTTCTGTGTGCGTTTCGGAAACGTAAATTTCAGTCTATCCATGCTCGCGACAACCTAATAGAACAAAGCTAATTTGTTTAGGTGCTGCCCAGGATGGAACGTCCATCTGGCACGTTTTGCAGGAAAACGATTATTGTAACAGCAGATTTGTGAGGCATTCTCCCTGATTCGCTAAGCGGTTAGTCATACCTAAGTACAAAACATCGTACATCTGAACGGCACACTGAACACTTCAGTTTTCTCACCCGCTTGGACATATTTTTTTTTTCATTCTTGGTTGCATACATCGTACTACAGCCGCAGTAGCGCAATCAAGCCGAACCGACCATTAGGCTTAGAGCTGTACTCCGTGCGCCAAGATCTCTGTGAGGAAGGTGGGTGTTCAATTAAGACGAATAAAGCCAACCATTAGAACGTAGTTTCCATTTTAACTCACTCAAGCGAGGTGACCTTTCCTTAGTCGCCTTCACAAATCAAAAGCTAAAGACGCGGAGACTGAGTGTTGTTAGCAAACCTTCATTCTCAGCGGCAAACAGTTGCCGGCGGTGACGTACGGCTTTCAGCTGTACGAGCTCATTTGGAAGGACTGACTGGTAGAGCAAGTCGATGTTGATTATCAGACAAATACTAAGGTGAAAATGTGTTGCCAATGATAGGATCTTTCGGATGCAATTATATGAACGAAATTCAGGGCACTCGATCACAAACTTCAGAGAAAACGCGTGGGGCGTGCGCTCAACACATGATCGTTTTAGCGTATACGTAAGTCCGCTGTATAACGAAAATTAAATAAATGTCGGACACAGAAACGAATAAAACTTTGAAAATAATCGATAAATTTTACGCTTGGCGTTCTGTTATCCAATATCGAGTTTTATATGATGTTCATCTGGCGCACCGAGTTTTTAAATTTTTTTTATTACTATTATTCTTTTTTTTTATTTTTTGCAATGTGCCGCCAGTTTTCCTAGTGTGTGGTCACGCACTGTTTTTTTTTTTCCAATTGGGAGGGTAGTGATACGGTACGGCTTCGCTGCCTGCTATCAATAAAGGCCGGCGCTCATGCTTGAAACCACTATTACGTATGAAATACTTTTCCTATGGGAGGCCAGATATTTCTACAGAAATATTTCGAGGGCTGTGCGGTCGCTTAAAAAAATAATGAGGGCTACTCAACGCATGCCTCAACACTGTTGCGCCCCAACCATGCCCAAACCATGTTCTAACCCTGTTGCGCTCTCAGTTATTCTACCGTGCCTCAACGTTTAATGAAACGTGACAGCGTTGGTATCAACAACGAACATTAATGGGGAGCATGCATGCAGGATACGCCTTTGTTGCCTCTGCTTGTACTCCGAACCGGCAACTACTTGGCGAGGACGAAGCCTATACCTTCCATGGGATTCGCACTATGGCGCACGAAATAGGACACGCGTAAGTCGCTTTATTTTTTTCAAAAATATGTTATGGTCTAGCCTGTCCAGAACTATTCCATAAGGTTGCATACTGCATATAGAACGAAAGCTGCCGAACCCGCTGTTGAAAGTAAAAGGTCGGCGTTGATATTTAAAACTGTTCGTTCATAAAACAAGAACGCAGGCTCCTTTCATTGGAGAAGTAATTTCAAACAAACATTCCTTAAAGATACTAAAGAAGCAGCTCTCAATGTTTGTAGTCCGTTTGCAAACGCAGTGTGCAGCCGTGATATATGGCTATGTGAACCGCTTCACTTAATGTAAGGCATGGTCATCACATGTGCTGAAGCTTGTATAACGGTAATATATGGCTAGGGTATTTTGTCGTACTCTGTAGTACTCTGCCACTAGCAATGAATTTACATGCACCTGTTTCCCGAAGGGGCGTCAACTTCCGGCAGACATTTGGTGAGCAGAGTCACCACGGACCCTTGCTAACGAGAACGATGGTCTCGACTCCCTCGAACGCATTGCCGTGCGGGTATGAGTTGCTTCCGGGAAATAAATTGCGCGGGTAGTTGACTTGATACCGGATGCCTGAAAATTGAAAGCCATCGGACCGAGGCAACAACATCCTTACACCTAGCTTCACAAAGACGGTGCTCGTGGATTTACAGGCCCAATAAATAGGCAGCCCCTATTGTCGCTATTTTTGTTATACCTGAATTTATCTCTCTCGCTCTTGATCTTTCCTGTCGTCTAATTTTTCTTTTTTGCTACACCTCGCATTTTATTATCGGCAAGGCGCGTGTGGTTATAGATGTGTGGCACATATGGTACCTGCAAAATATTTTATGGCTCGAAACTTCCTGTCGCTATCAATTAATTGTTCCTTTTTCCTCCAAAAGGGACGCGCCGAAGCAAGCATTTAACTTTTGCTGCTCCCAAGTATAACACACTGCATAGTTTTCACAGTTTGCACAGAACGCGCTGCACACTTTGCACAGTGAGTGACAATAAACTATAATTATATCCGCAGAGCCGTAACCGAAAAGAAGGCGGGAAAGTTGCTCTAATTCGTAGTTACAAAATGGTACAGTATACGTGCTAGGGCTTGGATACGTGCTAGGGATACGTGCTAAGGCGCGGACCTCTCTGCGGAGCGAGAGGTCTCGCTCCGCAGAGCGCGACGCTAACCGCTACGCCACAGGAGCGCACATGCTAGAGCTATTTATATACACCATTCGCTGCTGGCGGTACGCAGATCTCGGGGGAGAATATCAGCGTGTTCTCTACCTTACCAGCAAACCAGCGAGATGGCGCAAAGTGCGCGCTCGGCGCCCCACTCGTTGCGACGCGTTGGCTCCCCAACACCCCCTTCTTGTACTTTGGCCTGCAGGGCCTGCAGGGCGTTGTCGCTTTTGCCCGGGTGCGCGCGTGCGCGCGCTTATCTTGGGGTGGGGAGATGGGGGGCAGTTTTATGCCGTGCGCTTTCGCCGGGGAGGTTGCGTTTAGGTTACAGAGTGCACGAAGGTCACTTCGCTCGCTGCAGAGGCCTCGTTTCCGAAAGCGAGCTGTTCCAAGACAGGGAAGTAACAACTGTGGTACTTGTTAGTTCGCGTTCGTCCTGCGAAGACCTGGGCGGATGTTTCGTGCGTCCTTCGCGCTTGAGCAGTGCGCTCAATTTGTTGCTATCGCATTCATTGCTTCACCCTTGCGGCGAAACTGTGACTTTTTAATAAAAAAATTATAATTCCTTGCCCTGAGCCACGCAACGTGCATTGCTACCTCGTCTATTAAAGCGTGGTGCCGGGTTTATGTTTCTGATATTGAACGCACGTCTTTCGGCGACGTTACGCTATCGAGACACCACCGACGCTTCCTGTCGAATGCATTTTTTAGGTGCGAAGCAGCTCTTTGACTAGGCTGTGTAACGCTGTCCCTCCCTCCGTGCGTACGATCGCGCCGCAACGCGCTGCCCCTCGCCACAGGTGTTGGAGCGGTGCCAAGTAGGTCACGCCGCACCTGCGCGTTGACGTCACGATTCCCTCGCAGTGCGCGCTGACGTCACTCTCTCCCTGACCTGACGCGCGCTCGCCGCAGCACCCGCAGCTGCCGCCTGACGCGCAACGACAAGACCTACGCCAGCCATCGCTTCAAACGAATCTTCCAGCGCTCCCCGCAGCACCCGCGTTAGCGCCGTTCAACCCGTGACGCCACCCGTGCGCAACGCTGCTGATTCGCATCCCATCAGGGTTCCCTTTGGGAAGTCTGTGATTCTTGGGGTCAGAGCTAAAACTTAAAAGTTAGCGGTCGCTGTGAATTAGGAAGAATAGGAAAATATATGTTGAGGCGCTGTGACATTAGTTAATTTATTGAATAGCAGTTCGGGCCTTTTTTCCTTTTGTCTCTCTAGTTCGAGAATTGTAGGGGCAATTTGTAACAGCCGTCCTTCACTCCTTCCTCTCTCTCCCCCGAAAGCCGAGCGCCCGTCATTATACCAACGATCAGCCTGCATTATCTTAGCGCTATGAGGCAAAATTCCATGTGTTTCTTACTGAACCGGCCATGCTTGCGTTCACAGCTGCGCGTCTCAACAGCCTGAGCGTTCTTTCCATTCAACGAGTACTATTAAAATTACAGGCGTATTAAGTGATCTGCCGGGAAGATTCAGGAGCCACGTACTCACGCTATTCGCCTACAAATGCATGTGAGAAACGTGATGAGCTCAAAATGAGATTACTTCTAATTTGTGTGGATGTCGCTTAGAGCGCTGACTTTATAGTTAGACAGACGCTTGCTGCTTGTAACTTGGCTGTTATTCGCCTGTGCTCAGTACGCGTAGAGAAATAAAAGTAATTAGGAGTAGCAGGGTACCCTATATGTAAATTATGGCTGTTTCTACGGCTCATGTGGAACACTTGTTGAAGTTGACACCAGATACCGGCTATAAACAGCGGTGACATTAAGAAGTCCTGGCGTTTTATTAGAAAATTACGGACTTATCTCATTGGCTTTGAAGGCCGGTGGATATGGAGATGAAGCCATCGATACAGTTAACCAAGTTTGTGTTTTTAGGTCATAGAAAAAAATCGTGAACTCTTTATTTGAAATTCGTCTGATTTGCATGTTGTGTGGCTCGCAGGTTGGGTTGTTCGCACGATGGCACGACCGCACCAGGTATTGTGAAAGCATTTGTACCGAACAGTGTGCACTGTCCATGGGACGACGGATACATAATGAGTTACGAGGAAAAAGACATCAGAAGCATGCAGTTTTCGTCTTGCTGTCAGTATGACATCTCCCAAATGTCCTGGTAGGTGCTTACATATGCCAGTCTTCTTCAATTGATATTCAACAGCTGCCTTGTAATATTTCCGTTCAGGGCATTACTTTTCACATCTATGAGAATACTTATATACTGTGACAATCTGTACCATGACTGCTTAGGCACCGTTATATGTAATTGAATGCAGATAATACACAATTAAATAGTTTTTTTAGATGTGAAGCAGCTATTTGACTCACGTGTGTAACGCCGTGCGTTACGTGCGTCCGTAGGAATGCGCCGCAACGCGTTCCGCTCGCCGTAGGTGTTGGAGCGTTGCCAAGTAGGTCACGCCACAGCTGCGCGTTGGCGAAACGCGCGCCTGCTCCGGTCCAGCGCCCGTGTCTCGACTCTGAAGAAACAACGACTACGAAGTCTTGCCAAACGCATTAATGAAACTTACACGAAACCCAACCCGCCTCCCGTGTCTTTGCATTTCAAACAAACGTTTACTCGAGTAAACGCTACACCGAGTTTCGCTTCAAACCGTTCTTCCAGCATCCCGCGTCGACGCCCGTTTCAACCGGGTCAACGCCGTGCGCACCGCTGCTGCTTCGCATCCCATCAGGGTTCCCTTCGGGGAGATGGTCCAAGTTTTTTTCTGATTATGACGATAATTCTGTCGTGTTGAATGGTTTTCCTGCAAGATCGCCAAAAAGGCACGATGCTCTAATTACTACTTTCTGCTGTGTAGATGTTGCATAGAATAATAAATGACCTCGTATATTTGAGTAAGTAGCAAATATTTGATAGAACTTCGTGAGTCGACAGTAAAAAGATGATGTTTAATGAAGCTTTGCTGGTTGGCCAATTCACTTTTATGGAAATGGGGTGTAAATGACTACAATCACACTATAAACCACGTTGCACCTTTAAGGCGGCTTGAATTTAGAAAACAAGAATTTTGCAGGCGTGAATTTCCACAAACAGGTTTGCAAGGCTCTTTTCCTTCCCTAGACAGCCTATTGGTTCGCATAAGCGTTTATGTTTTACCTCAACACCCTTTAAGAGCTAAGGATGTTCTGAGTTATCGAAACATTTGTGGCTCTTACGACAGATGACCAGTTGATTATTACAGCGAAAGCTGTTATGAGATCACAACAACGGCCGTTTTCGGCGCCGCAGTTGTATGCCGCCGCCGCTACCGATGTCCATAACTACTATCGTACGAAATAAGAAAAATACCCAGGACGAAACGGGTTCGAACCTGTACCTTCCCGTGGCAGCACAGTATGCCACAGAGCCATGCCGGCGCTTGAAATTCATCGCAAAAGGACGCCATACAGAATTCAACCCAGGATTCCAGCCGGAAAGGAAAGACGTTAACATATGTAATATAGCGTAGTAGGAGACTATAATAACAACCAGGCATCACAAAACGCGAATTGTGTAACCAGGCATTACACAATACGAATTGATTAACCAGTAGGTCATTCAATGCTTCCCTACCCATTACAGACGGCTGAGCCATAATTCTTGGTCGTCATCAGCCACAGCATCAGCAAAGTCTATGCAATGTCTTAGAGGTGCGTCACAGGTGCCACACTTCTCTGCAGAATGACGAATAATGGAATATTGTATGCTTGCCTAATTCACAAAAAAATATGATGGTTTATTGCAAAGTGGGTACATGGCAAGTATACTTATATTAGTTCCCATGGAAGCCCATAAGGCCCCCTATCATCCGTTTCCTCAGGACGTCAATAAAGTTCTTTCTCTTTCTCTCTATCTGACGTTAACGTATGTAATATAGCGCGGTAGAAGAGTAAAATAACGACCCCGCGTCGCATTATGCGAATTACGTAACTAGTGGGTCGTTTAAGTGTTCCAATCCAATATAATAGGCTCAGCCATAATGCTTCATCGTCATCAGCCACGCGATCAGGAAAGTGCACATGATGACTTACAGATGTGTAGCGGGTACCTCGGTTCTCCACAGATTGACTTATAATGGTGAAGTGGGTACTTCCCAACATCACGAAGGTTATGATTTATGGCATAGAGGGTTCCTTGCAAATGTAGGCAACATGTATTAATCGCCCCAAGACACGGAAGAAGGAAAGAACTGAGGAGAGGCCCCGCACAGCCCGCGCGCTGTGACAAAAGTGTGGAGGAAATGTCGTTTTAGCAGCCATATCCACTGGCCAAAATGGCGGCGTTGCTATAGTTACGTGGCGCGCCGTGCTGTGCAGTGTAGCTATTGTAGCGGCGGCGGCATGTGCGCTTCCGTAGGTCCACTAGCGAACCGTGGCGCACAGTATCCATTTTAGGGGCGAAGCTCCTTAGGGTGTGGGTCTGTCCCTCCTCTGTAGTAGTAGTAGTAGTTGTAGTAGGTAGGTAGCCACGTGTAGTGGAATGTACCCACTCCACGTGATAAAGATGACGATGACGCAGTATAGTGGAATGCACCCACTACACGTGATAACGATGAAGTATAAGCGCGTTCCAGTATAATGGAATGTACCCACTACACGTGATAACGATGACGATGACGCTGATGACCATGAAGTATAAGCGCGTTCCAGACCACACATTCTCTTTCTGCCATGGATGGAAACGATCGAGCTTCGCTCACACATCATCAATCACTTCGAGGATATGGCGTGATGTTTTTTTTTTTTTGCGCCGCGTTAACTACGCAGTGTTCAAACTATGGTTATTGCACCTATCAACGTTTACAAAAGCTGTTGGCAGCCACGGGGCCTCGACCGTGCGTGGAATGATCGCGTATGCACATGCCGTGCAGCGGATGAAGCCGATGAAATATTTGAGGTGCTCAGCGAAATCAGGCTTAGGCACCATGACAGAACGGATCTCTTGATAGAAAGGAGCAGCGACGAACGCCTTGGAGGTCAGTGACGGATGTGCGGTATTCCAGCTTGTGACTACGGACGAAACATTTGCGTCCTGCAAGACAAAATGAGGACATGACATCTGTAATTTTGCGTTCGATATGCTTACACCATTGGTAGTAACAACTTTAACTTGTGCGTAGTAAAACACCTTTTCTGTTTTGCTTGCGATGCTCACTCCTAACAGTGCATCCTCTGCATAAAAGAGAAAAAGAAAGAAAAACTAAGGAGAAACAACGGAGGCCACCCAGCTCCGCTGTTCCTTCAGGCGTCTTGATTCGTGAAAACGCCCTTCTCCTAGGGTGTAAGCGTGTTAGCGATGGGTACGGTAATACACTCTTACGGGTTTCAACCGGTTTAGCTTGTACGCCGCGGTGGCGTAGCGGTTTCGGTGCCCGGACTGCTGACCCGCAGGTCGCGGGTTTGATCTTCGCCGCAGTGGTCGCATTTTGATGGAAGCGAAATGCTACAGGCTCGTGCACTTTGTAATGACAGGGCACGTTATACAACACCAGACGGTAGAAATTTCTGGAGGCCTCTACTATGTCGTCCTTCACAACCGTTTTAGGACGTCATACCTCAACAATTATATAATTTGTTTACCGGGTAGATAAGGTAAATTTTGATTTAGGAGAATGATCCAGTGTTTTATATGACGTTTTTCTTCACTTTTAGGTCACACGAGGCGAACTGTTTGCACACAAATGACTCCAAGACGTATCCTCTTAATTGGGTAACTCTTTACAAGCTACCAGGAGATTTGTTGAGCCTAAATAGACAGTGCGAACTGGCATACCCTGATCTTGTAGAAACATACTACCTGGAGGTTTGTTTGAACTTTGCGTTTATACATGTTAACGTACTTAATAAAAGTATTTGAAATATATCTTAACAACCTTTTATTCCAGACGATACATGGAATAAAACAAAGTAAATGGAACTGCAGAGGTTACTGCTTCGTGCCTGGTTATCAGTACGGCGGTGCGAATCATCGGTGGGATCTTCTATTCATAGACGGAACTGTTTGCTCGGATCCTGGCGAGGGTCGACGGCCAAAATGGGTAATCACTTTCGTAGTATTCATGCTATTGCTAATAGAATTTCCTAGGAGCCTCATTGCAGCAGATAGGAAAAACCGCCAGGCCTGTGCGCAAAGCGAAGCACAGTCGCAGTGAAAGCTGGAAGAGCGCCTTTCCAGAACTTGTTGCGAACTCTCTTGGGGCCACTAATACAAGTACCTTTGCAAGGTACCCACTACTCATTTAATTGATTCGGTGGCTGATGACGAGGAAGAATTATGGCTGAGCCCTTTGCAATGGGCTGTAAGCACTCAAAGACTCACTCGTTACGCAATTTATGTGTGACGCCTGGTCAGCCAATTCGCACTTGTTATTTTACTCTTCTACCATGCTTTCTTACTCATGTGAACGCTGTTCCTTCCCGACATAACGCTTGTATAGAGTTTTTGTGCGCAAGAGTTTCGAGTACCGGCATGGCTCTGGGGTAGAATACTGGGCTGCCATGGAGAGCAACGAGGCTACAACCCCGTTCCATCCTAAATAGCAGCTACTGAAAACTTGGACATAATCTAAGGTTCTTCTTTGTAAGTTGTAAGGATTATTTAATTTGTTTGAATGACATCACATGTCGTTTGTGATGCGCTTCAAACTCCGAACAAAGTATTTTAACCGAAAGAGCAGACTTGGCAACCGATCACGCGCAGCACATGGTATACACATATTGCGCTTTAACGCAGACACGGAAGCCGAAGCCCGAACGCTGATGTTATGACTTTCCATCCCGATATGACTTTCCAGACCTAAAACGGGCTGGAAAGTCACTTTGAGTGCGCCGCGGCCGTAGAACAGACGCGAAAAGAAATCGTCGCCATATATGCAGATCTACACATTCATGGCTAGCAGTGGACGCCAGGTGCAATCGACACTGAAAGTGCTTCTGACGGCAACTCCACTCGATTTCGCTGGGAATTTTGCCCGAACATTCAGTGAAAATTGCTTTACGCACTTGCCCACTAATGTTTCAATAACTCGAGCAGCACAGACTGGCCGGCAGCGCCGGGCAGCCTTCACGAGCTTCACGAACCGCACCCCAGTCATCTCTGTGACGTCAAACGCGAGAGGGCGCCACCCAATGATCTCTAGGCTAAGAAACACAGCATGAACACTTCAAAATCAAAATTGCTGTGATACCCGCACACGTTGTTGACTTTAGCAAAATATTTCGTAGAAAAAGACGAAGGCTCCTTGCTCTTGTGCAAATATGACGTTCTCCTGGTTGCTATGCAGGATGGTCCGAGCTTCTCCGGGCAGACGAGTTTGCTCCGAGCTCGCACTGCGGCGGTCATGGCACAAAGACAGAGCGTAGCGCGTGATAGCAGCATTGGCAAAAACGGCTACATGAACGAGCGTGGCGTGAAAAGCGCATGTGGGGCATCTGCGGCGGTAATAAAAGAAGCACCGCGTGCGAACACGTCAGCGCCGCCACTCAGTCCACATTTCAACAGTGGAGCGACGTCAGCGTGATTGTCGCGCTATCTTTTTGCCTAACTCAGCACTGCGCCTCCCACAGGCGTGTTCGCGGGCGTTCTTCCACTTTCGGGCATGTTCTTTCGTTCCACCCGCAGCATGGAAATTTCCACTCTCGAAGGCAACAAGGGTGCACACGCTGCACTCTCGTGCAGCTCGTTTCGCTTCTATCAAATATTGCGGATATATATACAGACAGGTTGTCACCAGGGGCGCTCGCATCATGGCGGCAACGCGGCTGTGAGTGGTACTTCGTGAGCGCGGTGAAATTGAATGCGAGACATCGCAGCCACGTGATGATATAACTTTTATTTCTTCGTGCGTGTGTGCACAGTCTGCGCGATAAAGCTGATAGATGAATCATGCCGCTTACTAGCGTTGCGGCGTGAGCACTGCTCCTTGGCAAGCGCAAACGCGGTGGGTGGACCCGATATTCGCCGCGGGCGTCTGTCAATCAAACTGATTGACGCGTGAACTCGGGTACAAACTCGTTGATTCTGAGAAGGCCCCAGTTCAACTCGTGACTGTCATGGTGCCCGTGTGACTGTCGAAGGTTTCATGCGGTGGACGCTAAGCAGCAGCTTCTTTACATATAAAATAATTTGTTTACTACTTGTGCAAGGCTGGAGCCATATAGGAGCTTGTGATCACCTAGCTTTTTCCAGCGTTTTAAGTCGGTCGTCTACTCAGTCTGCTCGGTATACGCTTCGAAGTAAAGAACGCATCAGCTCCGTCTTAATTTTGATTATACTAATTAGGCAGAACCTAATTAACATAATATTGAACAGTTTTGTCTTGAAGGTTTTAATTAAAACGACCAATAATTACCTCGGGTGCAATTAGCATGATCTTGATTAGTATGCAGCTAATTAACAAAAACCTAATTCATATGATCTTGATTAGCATCATATTATTCAGGCATAATTAGGGTGACTTCACGTAGCGTGCTTATAATTAACGCCACGTTAATTAGCCTGGTATTAGTTAGCACGGTAATAGCTTTACATGGGTTCATTAGCATGGTCTTAGTAAGGCATGGCTTCATTAGCTCGGTCCTAACATGCCTTGGCTTAATTAGCTTGGTCATAGCATCTCCTGACTTATTTAGATAGGTGTACCGCCCAGCCACTTAGCTAATCAGCCGGGCGCACGTCCACGGGCAGCGAGCACACCATGAAGGGATGAAGAGGGCGCGCGCCAGTCGAGCAACGCGCAAGAATGTGCAGGCGGACCATGATGATTGTACAAGTGGCCTCGGGTTTAGCTACGGTCGCGATATTATAAGGTGCTCGACCGGAACTAATCTCAGAGGCCACCATGCTAATTATTCTAAAGGATACTTTTTCTTCTCTCTCTCTCTCTACACCCTCTTTCTTGCCCCAATTTCCCCTCCCCAGTGCTGGGTAGCAAACCGGATGCTAGTATCTGGTTAACCTCCCGGCCTTCCTCTTCATCTCTCTCTCTCTAGTACAGACATTAGAAGCTTCAAAACGAATTTAAACAGCCCCTGCCTTTAAAAAATGTCATCAGTAAACCTTTCTGGCACTTTTATTGCATGGGTGGACTTCTGCACTCAGTGGAACGACAAACAAATGAAAGAAGATGCCTCTGGTTTGAAAACACCGCCCGATTTTGTCTACCGTCCTTGACGCGACGCCACGTTCCATCGTAACCAATGGAACGCAGCGCGCGCTGATAGGTGGATCTGACCTTTTCGTGCTGTTGGCTCGTTCAAAAGGGGGGTGTCGCCAGAGCTCGGAAAGATCCCGAGTTTCGCCAAGCTCGGGCCATCCTGCATAGCGCCCCCTGACGCGTCTTGCGTGACTTTCCATTAGAGAACAAGAAGTAACAGCTTGGTGGCGGCAGCTAAAAGGAGTCGGCGTGAATGCGCTCAATATCGCAACTGCTGGTATTGAAGCACAAGTTGTAACTTTCACAATCATTCCTTGCGTCATGATGAAGTTAATTAGGAAGCGCTTAATGTTCCTGAGTCGCTGTACGTATCCAATTCTAAGAATTATAGCCGATTTCTAAAGTCGATGAGTAAAGAGCGCCCTCGATTACTTCGCGCCTTAGATTCGTTTGTTCATTTCCGATTTTCGGTATAAACTCACAGTCAGATGTAGGTGTCCTGCGAAATTACTCTTCGTGCGACTGCGTTGTCCGAGTCCCAGACAAGCATCCTAAGTCTTTTGTTTGGTGCAATGGAAGTGCCAAATTCAATTTCGGTAGCTGTAATCTCACCTTGGCTAAGGTTTTAACGCCGAATACTCTAATGCTAGCGGCTAAAACGTGACCAGATATTGATTACTTGGTTAAAATCAAATAAAAAAAATGAAGTAGCGAAAAAGTCAGTTTCGCCGCATGGGTGAAGCAGTGAATGCGATAGCAAGAAATTGGAATGTCATTCGAAGATCGAGCAGCAGCTCAATACTTGCAGCGTCCCGCTGAAGCACAAAGAAGGACGCTCGAAAAGGACGCGCAGGTATTCACAGGAAAAGCGGGGAATGAGCCCTATCACAGATGTTACGCCATTGTGTTTGAGCAACGCGCCGCAAAGTATCCACAACGCAGAACCCGACGATCTTACATACTTTATTTTTCTTATAAAGTAAGAAAACCTCTGCGAAAACGCGGAACGACCTCTCTGCGTCTTCTGCCACGAGGTGGCGTCTGACGCAAGGTGTGGGCGGTGTTCTTTTTTTTTTTACGTTGCACATCACGAGTGACGACAGAAAGGGGCCCCTCTTTCGTGGACGTCTCAAGCGCAGTTTTCAAATTGAAAGAAAACGTAGGGGCGTTGCGTGATGTAAAACATGCTCAAGCTTCTGCGAGATCTGCATACCACCAGCGGTAAATGGTGCCTGTAACTTGCTTGCCGTTACTATGCCGGCGCATGCATGGCGTGTGGCGGTGTGCTTTAACCACAGCGCGCTTCGTAGCGAGGGGTCGCTGGTTCAAATCCCCGGTCGGGTGCCTTGGAACTTCTTTTCTTCCTGATTTATTTTTCTTTGTGCCTTTATGTATATATATATATATATATATATATATATATATATATATATATATATACACTTTCCTTTCTTCAAATTTACATTACAATTACTTCTAATAGCTTCCCCTATACTTTACTTGGCATCTTTGTCTGTTAGTTCTCATTAATACTGTGTTTAACAAAGCAAACGAGCCCTTAAGTTTACAATTCCCTCCTTCATTCATAACGAGGGTCTCGTTCTGGCAGACTTGATGCCTTCAGG
Source organism: Rhipicephalus appendiculatus (assembly GCA_030522465.1). Classification (NCBI taxonomy): domain Eukaryota; kingdom Metazoa; phylum Arthropoda; class Arachnida; order Ixodida; family Ixodidae; genus Rhipicephalus; species Rhipicephalus appendiculatus. The sequence goes on along the minus strand of JALIZH010031026.1, from coordinate 11,810 downwards.
TGGTATGCGAGGGATTACTAGTCAGCTGCCCTCTCGTAATAAGATCACGTACTACGTGACGCCTACAGGCAAAAAAAGAGTGTTCCACACTCGCCGTAATGGCAACAGGCGGCGCTGACTGACGCTCCCACGTTTAAGTAGACATTTATACCCTATAAAAAGTGGACGGGGAGATGACCGCCACCGTAGCTCAGTGGTAGAGCATCGGACGCGTTATTCGAAGGTCGCAGGTTCGGATCCTGCCGGTGGCAAGTTATCTTTTCGTCCACTTTCCTTTCTTCACATTTACATTACAATTACTTCTAATAGCTTCCCCTATACTTTACTTGGCATCTTTGTCTGTTAGTTCTCATTAATACTGTGTTTGACAAAGCAAACGAGCCCTTAAGTTTACAATTCCTTCCTTTATATATATATATATATATATATATATATATATATATATATATATATATATATATATATATATGAAGAAGAAGGTGTCCTTGGATCCAGCAAATGCAATACTTCGAAGTAGAGGACGTTCAAAACGAAAACTTCGTTTATTGTATGCCCCGGATATATATATATATATATATATATATATATATCCGGGGGCATCACGGCGACGGCAAAAATACGCCGAGAGTGTACATATAATTTCTATCGCAATAACAGTTGCTGGGTGCCCAAGACATTTTTCTGACCGCCACCTGCCTGAAGGTTCACGAAGTTGGCGCAAAGTCGCCAAACCTGGCAAACCTGGTCTCGTAGAGGGTCTGAAAAATTTTAAGTGGTTGGTGTTCTCCAGCGGAATGGGAATGCATGGCACGGCGGGTTCACCGGAAGACGGAATTATAAGGCACAGCGGCCTACATTAACAGTCGAACACAGCAGTTAATGAGTTATGAAAGTCTGGTTATGTGCTTTCGGCCAGTTTAAGTCTCGGCAATTATGTTTATTGTATATATCGCTCTTATTCATGCTTTCATTTATCTTTTTGTTTTTTGTTTTTTTGTTTTTCAGATATGCATAAACGGAGTGTGCACTGAAGACAGAAGGGGACCGCGAAAACGGCCATACAGAGTAGAATAAAAATAAAATGCCGAAATGCGACATCATTTATATCATGACTTTATTGCTGTGCCAATATTTAAGCTACTTGAAATTTTTACGCATGCCTGCTTACATATTTAAAAAAGAGGCCGACGATATTTTCTTTTTAAATGTGTAACGCATTCTCTATGCATTGCCCTCTGTTAAAAGTACTCTCTTACCATGATCTCTGACACTGAAGAATAATTTGTAGAGCATCACCGCAGTGCTCCTGTTTTTTTTGTGCGAACAACCACGAATCCGATGGTATAGCTGTACACCATGCTCTTAGATATAGTTTTTGCATCACGCACTCTTTATGGTGTTATTACTTGTTCAAAACCACCAATAAAGGATGCTTACTTATAGAACGTTCCCCCCATAGGTACTGCATACGGTAAAACTTACGTTCCTCTGATTTGAGACTGGCTGATTCTGAGACAACTCACTCGATGATGCGTCTGTGGTAGTGAAGTGTAATTATATCAAATAGCAGCACTGTCATGAACTAAAGACGCGTGGTTTACCAAATAGTTACGCCATCAGCATCACACGTTTTCGTTGGTGTAAACTATATTCATTTTTAGCACCAACCAAACGAATCCTATCGACAATTAAGCTGAGGAATTCCCAGGGGACACCATTAGTGGCACACGCAACGAGTGACACTCTTGTTACTCTATCAAGCACTTCCCAACCAAACTCTTACCTACGGCTTTTTCTTTACAATTCACAAAATTTAGTTAAATGTACAAAGTAAATGGCACAAAATTCATGGTTATGTTTCAAGTTAAAAGGTATATTTAATACTTACGATATCGGATCATAAGTTTAATTAACATAAGGGTGAAATAACTGCGAAGATAATCGATGAGAATTGCTTGAATGAGTTCATTCAAAGAGCAGATGCCTTTCTTGTCAGTCGGTGGGATCGTTGCAGCACCGGAGGGAGCAGATTTCGACTTCGCGCTGCTTTTTACGAGGCTTCAGAGATCCGTTTCACCAGCGTGCACAAACCAAATCTAAGAAGTAAACCAGGGCACACAAACACCAATGTCTGATGCCCACTACAATACACCAGAGTCAAGGATTAGGGTCGCCTCCGGATTTTTCGTTGTTTTATAATGTAGTGTAGTAATAGGGAATATTCATAATGCTTAGTGCTGTGGTAACAATGGACGCGTCCGCCATGTTTTGTTGGGCACCGTCGCAGAATCGTCTGCTAGCGTCTCCTAAGGAGAGGCCACGGAGAGGCTGAGCCGCTGTCGTTTGGCTGAGCATTCAGACCGAGAAAATAACGGCTTTTTCTTTTGTCATCCAGTGCCGAACGGTCAGTGAACCTCACTGTGGTGCCACAAATTGACGGGAACGCAATATCGGAGCTCGGTGCGCTTCAAAACTGATCCGAACGGCAGCTGCAGGTGGCGCATCGCTTCGCAAAGCCGAACTGCTGTTCCCTAGTGGCGTGTGCTTCCGATCTGAGGTAGGCGTTCAAGAAAAGTGTTCATTGCAGAGGAGATGCGGCTCTTACACTTCTCAGATGACTATGCGCAACAATACATATCCATTCTCTTTCCCACCGCGATTATAATAACACGCTACAGATACTGAAACTACGTTCTTTCTGCGCGACGTGTTCAATGCTGTGCAGCATTCCTCGACTCATTTCTTTAGCCGAAGGCATCTCTACACCCTTCGCAATAGCGTGTGTCATCGTTTTTCGAAAGAAATAAAGCATAGACATGTGCGTGACCGGTTTGGCGCAAACCGAACAAAAATACTGAAAGCGCGTTACGACTCTATACGGAGAAGCGTTCCGAGTAACGCTCTCTTAATACACACTGCTTGTTTATAATGCCTTGTGGTCGCAATCTGTCGCGCGGATTGAGTGTTGTCGTTCTGGTTTTCTTGAACGCTATACGTGTGCGTTCATAGACTTATCCTTTTAAACTATCATGTTCTTTGCTTTCGTATGCCACGGAGGCGTGCATTATGGCGCGCCGCGCACTGTTGAACACAGCATACAAGCATACAAGTGTCCGCGATGATCGGAAAGATGAGTACGACGACCTACCGAACAAATAGCTCGATCTATAGCACGGCTCCGTAACTGAGCGCTCCGTGTTCGCAGCGCATTCTGACCGAAGGAAGCAGAAGAAAAAAAAAATGCCCCCACCTCCCCGAAGGGAATCGTGAGGAAATGCGAATGCATTTCTTGCGCCGAGAGATTTCGCCTTCACCGACTTCTGCCATGCCCTTGAGATGCGCCCAGCCAGCGAACGGTCGAGAGTGAGGCGCGAGCGGACGGCAGAGTGGGGCGCAGGGAGGAGAGAGAGCGAACGGTGAGAGAAGGAGCGGCGAAGCACTGCACCTACCCTCTCCTACACTCTCTCGCACCACATGCTCCGGTTGCTAGGGGGCGAGGATAAGCGCGCGCGCCCGCAGCTGTTGCTATGGCAGAGGGAATGAGAGCGGAGAGATAACACCTGCCGGCGCGTGGACCTTTCCCCACTTACTCCTCCTCCTCCGCGGACAACGCCGGATGCGCCTGACATAGCCCGACTAAGAAATGCATTCGCATTTAAAAAATTGCCGCGTGTCTGCGTGCTTCTCTGCAAATGTCGTCGAAAGACGATAGTCTTCTGCCGACCGTACTACTATGTTTTGCCTTGCCTCATACAGCGCCTCCTCTATGTTGAATCGGCCGCATCTGGCTGGCATTGATAAAACAGAGGAGACGCCGCGTGAGATATGGACGCCATTTGGCAGTGGTGTCGAGAAACATGAGCTTGTGCAGAACCCAGGGCCACTGCCAGCGGCAGCACCATATCGTCTGCAGAGGGCTTTTTCGGGCATAGCGTCGCATTTCGTCATTAACATCGCATTTTCAGCGCAGCCTAAGAAACACTAGGGTCTTTAGAATGACGTATCTATGTATTTTCTAGTAAAGGAACGCACTGCCTAATACTTACGTATTGATGTTACGCCTCATATATGCGTAATATTTGCTTTTTGATCGACAATGTTGATAAGTACGAACGCAGACACCAGTTAAAGATGACTGGGCCTTCAGGAAGTGCTTAAACTTTGGTCGGGTGGTTGACAGATAGACAGACCAAAATTTCTGCGCTGAAGTATCCCAAAAAAGACTATCGTCTTTAAAAAATAAAAGCGGATGTTTTAAAGCGAAGGACATATGCGGCGTGCGAGGCGTTAGGACTACATGCTTAGGCGCACACCAGGCGGGCGCACACTGCCTTGCGAAGCTTGCAAAGCGGTGGCTGTGTGAATCATTGCGATCGGGTCTCGTGTGGCGGCACTGATTTACCGCGGACGCGCGCAGCAACGTCTGTGGCACTGCTTATACACGTGTAAAAAAGTCAGTCCTTGCTTTCGTCAATCTGCATCACCGACAATCATACTCTCTCGAGCGTGTGCGATGTCGGCCGTCTGTTTTGAAATGCATATATCGTAATATATTGTTCTGTAAGTCTAGCTATGTCGTAGCCGAGGAAATAACTTGCACGCAGAATTACGAACTGAAGTTGTAGAGCGCTTTTGCGCGCACCGGTCACTTCCGAAGATGCTGATCTTGTTGACGAAACAAGTGCGCGTCGGTATGCTCTTCTCTTCGTTCATGTCACTGATAATTTCAATTAAAATTAGTCCTAACATGTTCCCGGCGTTGTCAGGGCTTCCTCATTGTCTAAGAGCGCACGAAGCATTGGAAGTCATCGCAGAACGAAGCTAAAAAAATCAGCAACTTGCACCGTTAAGGCTGCGCTATGCCACCGGTTTCGTTTTAGTGTGCCACAAAACATGGCGGATCGTGCTTACGGTATTATCGACATATGACGCTGTATATTTTGAATATCCCGTATTACGACATAAATTGAAACGAATTACAGCCAACGAAAAAAACTTCAATTTGATTTTAATTCATTTCAATGTATGCCTCAGTTACTTCACCGCCAACATGTATCGCATCAGAACGTTCAGAGCATCGCCATAAAACTCTGCTACTCGCCTTGTGCGCCACCGATGGCGATGCTGCGAACGGCGCTCCGTAGACGTAAAAGGGGGTGGCACACCGGGCTCTGGCTAGATCAGCAGCGTTTTCGTTGTGGTTCGCTCGCGTCGCACGGCTTACCTCGGCTACTAGCTTGATTACCTTCTTGTGATACTGATTTAGATACCTGCCAGTATTATGGGAGGTTAATAAACGTTGACACTTAACATATCTTCTGTATACCCACAGCCATCGCGATCAGGGTCATACCCCCGGGTTCGTAGCGTGACTCGCTCGACTGAATGGTGTTGAAATAGCATTCGTAAAAGCGCGAACGTACCGCCAAGGAAGTAAAGTGAGTCTACGCTGCATCGCAAACGAAAGCGATCAATATTACGGCTTATTCGCAAAAGTAAGCGTTGTGTAAATAGACTTTGTGATGTGGTTGCGCTGCTCGAAATGAAAAAACGAGTGACGGAACAAGAGGACAGGACAGGTGAAACCAGGCCACCATACAACATACGTTGTTCAGAACACTATACACGATCTATTTATATACACCATTTACCACTAGCGGTACAAAAACCTCCGAGGTGCTTCAGCGTGGCAGAGACTTGTTCTCTATCACCCGCGAGATGGCGCAATATTCGTGCTTTAAATATTGTTGCCCCGCTTGTCCTTCGCCAAAATTACAATGCACTCCACAACCCTGTAGTTACACCTACAGCGCGTTAGTCAACCGTGCACAGGCACCTCGAGGGGGGATATCTTTTGCGAGAGGAGGCTTGCACACGTGCTTTCACCGCAGTTTGCCTTGAGGCCACCGAACGGACGATGGCATCTTCGCTCGCAGCAGCGGCCATGTTTGAGAAATGCTAGCATTTCTGCTCACGATATTACAATTTGTTCGTACCACAAACGTTGCTTCGCCGCAAGGGCGAAACAAGACGCATCTGATTTAAAACAACTGCAAAATCGTCCCTCCCCGACTTTTCATCAAGAGTTCATACATACAAATCCACCGTGTTTTTTTTAACACGAAAGTGTTTTATGCCGGGGTCCACCACGGCTCCTCTGACGTATTTCCGTCACGGATATGACGTTGTAAAATATAAACTAAAATAGTGAGATCAAAGAAAACTAGAAAAAAAGTTCCGTCGCCGGGCGTCGAACCTACGACCTCTCGCTCCGCTGCGCGAAACCACTCGGCTACGGGAGCGTACGTTCCTCAGCTTGCTAACGGCAAGCTATTTATACGCACCATATACCGTTGGCGGTCCTCAGAGCTCCTCGACTTCAGCGCGTTTTCGTCATCACTAGCGAGATGGCGCGAAGGTGTCACGGAGCGCGCGCTCTAAAGGTCGTCGCGCCTCTCGGTGGGATGAGCGTGCGCCTCCACGGGGCGTGGTCGCTCGTGCGCGGGCGCTTATCTCCTGATCGGGGCATTCGGGCGCTTCGCACGCCTTGTGCTGCCACCGCAAGTTTTCTTTGAAGTTACAGTGGTTATAGAGGGCACGAAGGTCGCTTCATTCGCAGCAGCGGCCGCGTTTACTAATGGAGCGTGCCGCTTACACACGAAGTAATAATTGTGGCAGTTGTTCGCGCTCGTCCTGTGTATGCTTGTGCGTTCGTTTCGTGCGTCTTTGTGTAAGAGCAGCGCGCTTTAAATGTCGAGCTGTGACAGTTAGTCCGTGCTCGTCTTATGTATGCTCATTTCGTGCGTCGTTTCTGCTTGAGGTGCGCGCTGCATGTTTCGAGCTGCTTGCCGTTCTTCACGTCACATCACAATTTGTTGCTGCAGCATTCATTCCTTCTCCCTTGTGGCGAAACAATGCCCAATAAACGCTCAGCTACTTATGTGAATACACGTTTCACTTTCGTGTTATACCGATTCCTTTGACGGAGGGATCATCCATGTTTTTTCAAGTGTGTTTGGTTAATATGTGGGTTTCTAACATATCGGTTTGTTTTCACGGCTTCATTGGAAAAGCTAACCAGAATGTGTTGTTTCAATGTTGATGCTAACCGGAATGTGTTGGTTCAATGTTGATGGTGACATCGGTCGTAAAGTTCAGAGCACCGTTTCGGATATGAGCACTTTTGTTTTCTTATGACCTTAATGGTGCCCTTTTAAGAGGACAGTCTAGGTGATGCTGAAGTGATGTAGGGTCCGCACAGATGGTTCGGAGTTATCTCCAACAGTTCTGAGCGACCTTACAAGCAACTGTTTTTGAGGCTCCTCAAGCCAGCGGTGAAGCAACAGCAGTACGCCTGTCGACTGCGGAAGTTCAGGATTTATCATTTATGGAACCCGATTCTTTTCATAAAAGCATTCTAAAGGGTCTCGAGCCATGTTGATATGTAAATAACACGGTCTCACATTTCAACAAGATTTGCCAGGGATAGCTGCCAGAATGTCCTCTTACCACTAGTGTCATGTGTCGCAAACGACTTCAATGTGAAGAAGTTCGTACGACATTTAGGCTAGCCTGGTCACCAAACGTCCAGTGCGCTGGCCAGACTTGTGTCACATGTCATGCGATTGCTCCCAGGAGTGGGCCCAAGTCACTCAACTTGATTTTCTTCCTAAAGTGGATGAGACTTAACATACTGTCGTGTCGTAATGGCTTTGCTGGGCTTCAATGAGAGCAAAAACATACTTTTTGTGTTGTGGCTATCACTTGACGTGCAGTAGCTGCTACTGGCGGAGCATTCCTTAAAGTGCAAGAGCTCTTAAGTGTACTACTGAAGCTATTTCCAGCTTGCAGATAACCGGCGTCACGATGTGCGTTTGAAACTGCGTGTTTCAGTGTAACTGCACTAATATTAGAAGACTAAGTGGCGCCTGCATATACCTAGCCTTCTGAGCGATGAATTTTGAAAGATTCAGTGTCGTGATGCCTTGAAGGCAAATTATACATGATTTCTTGGTCTACCACACGTGATAAAATCGTGGCTGATGGTGTGATTCAAGATGGATTGTCAAGTTTGTTCAGATGCCGGTTTAGACCTTGTCACCGGCGTCAGTAAAACATTCCATTTCTACTATGTCCTGATATGTTTGTTGTTTTGGTCCTTTGTCATGCGGCTAAACCCACCACTTCAGGTGACCTAAGCACAGAGCGTCAGTAGAATAAAGACTGATAAAGATAGCTAAGGAAAATGTGTAAACTAATGAAAATATCAGACGTGGTCGTCGAGCATACTTCACCACTGGACTAAGCCGTTGATCCTCTTACTCCGTCGAGCGGCCGTCGCCGGCGTGGATGTGATACTGTTCACGGAGACCGCCTGAAGCCGTACTTCGGCTCACTTGTTCCCACCTGTTAGATCACCAGGATGGCTTCATCGTTCTCGACGGGGGGCAATTATAATGAAATAATGAAGACGACAGGGAACGATGATCATCATCACGTGAGGAAGGCACCACGAGATCGGCGTATCACCAACTTCTTCTCGTTGTGTCCACTCCCCGTTCTATCGCCTTCTGTTAGGCTCTGTGAATAAACCTCATTACAGTAAGAATTATTACTGAACTGGACTGGCAAAGCAGGATGTTGCGTATAAAATATAACATGCCGAAAGATAAAGTAATGCGATATAAAAGTCTGAAGTCAATAGAGAAAAACAACTTTATTTGTCCCATATTGAGGGAAAGGGCCTGTGAGAGGGCGAGGGATCATACTCGCGGTAGGCCTACACTACCACCTCAGCCCACCTCATCATAGCCTCCTGAAGGGCGGGGTTGTAACTGCGCATGGCAGCCTCCCACAGCTCCTGACTACTTAATTGTTTACGAATGCTCCGGGGGAGGGGGAGTCAATTTGACACTGCCACAAGGTGGGTATAAAAGTTAGAATACCGAAATATAAAGTAAGGGAGGATGAAGTAAGAAGCCAATACAATCGCTGGTAATTAAGTGTAACCGATTGAATTCTAGAAGGCTAGCCGGACAGACGGACATCCGGACGGACGGACGGACGGTCCGGACATCCGGACGGACGGACGGTCAGACGGACGGACGGACAGACATCCAAACGGACGGACGGACGGACATCCGGACGGACGGATGGACAGACGGACATCCGTACGGACGGACGGACAGACGGACATCCGGACGGACGGACGGACAGACGGACATCCGGATGGACGGACGGACGGACAGACGGACATCCGGACGGACGGACGGACATGAAGTTAGGTGGGCAGATCAGGTTAAGGAGATTTGCAGGAATGAGGGGAAGGTAGCAAACACATGACTGGAAAATAATGCACCTAGAGGCCCTTGCCATCTACTGGGTGTACTCAAGCTGATGACCATGACGGAAAATTTTAGGTAGCTTTTTGAATGCTGGCAGTTATGACGTTTATTTTTATGGATTATGTGGTGTGAATATTTTGGGGTATATTAGTTTCACCATATTAAAATTTCTCTTTTTGCTTTCATGAATTAAAATGACCAGCTACAATTATATTCGTTCTGCAGACTGCTATCGCAGAGTCATGTGACGCACCATTAAAGCTACTCCTCTTTTCCTGCCACCCTCAAAATCTTTCTCGTACCGTCATCTGTTTCTAGCCGTCTTTTGCTCCTTAAAATAATAAAACAAGAAATGACCCCGTGAACACAAGAGTACACCGTGAGTTATTACAGCGAAAGCTGTTACGAGATCCCAGCAATGGTGCCGTAGTTGTCCACCGCCGCCGGCGCCGGGGTCCGTAACCCCTATCACACGAAATAAAAAAAGAAGAAAATAAGATAAATACACACCATAGAGCGTGGTTCGGACCTGGGTCTGCTCCGTGCCAGCGAGGTATTCTACTGCTGAGCCCTTCCGATGCTCCAAACTGCTGCTCGCATAAACCATATAGAAGCATTATGTCGGCAAGAAGTCGCGTTAACATGCGTAACATAACGTGGTAGAAGAGTAAAATAACAACCAGGCGGCACACAATATGAATTGCATTACGACTGGGTCGTTCAATGCTTCCAACCCATTCCAAAGGGCTCAGCCATAAGTCTTCGTCGTCATCAGCCACCGGAATCAATTAATGGAGTAGTGGGTACCTTGCAAGCGGGTTCTAGAAATGGCGTTCTTCCAGCTTTCGCTCTGACTGTGCTGCGCTTTCCGCGCAGGCCTGGCGTTTCTTGTGAGCATTTACTTTGACTTTATTTATCGTTCGCGGCAGTACTATTAACTTATCATGAGATATCTGCATGGCTCGCTCCTAGAGTTAATTGCTTACTGCCTAAAATTCTTGGTGAAGCCAATGTTCGAGGGCTTCCAGAAATCTGTCACATGTACATACGCATATGCCATCTGCATACATAATATCTTCTAACCCATCAGGCAGCATCTCTGAAAGCTCTGGCATTTCTGCTTCGAAAAGAAGCAGACTTAGAACGCTTCCTTGGAGCACACCTCCACCCTCTTTGTATAACCCGCTTCTCCATCCACTGGTCGAAACGTATAAGTTTTGTAGAAAAACCTGTATCTGCAGTATGTCTGGTAGAAACGCCAAATTCTTGTGGTTCACAAGGTAAGTTGCGATCCATTTTGAACGCGGCCATGTACCGCATTGTGATGTGGTCCCAAAAGAGGGCTAGGGCCACGGCGTGATGTGTGTGCTACAAGACGACGACGAATAAGCTGTGGCGCGTACAAAGATGCGCGAAGATGGCCGGACTCGCAGTCTCGTGTGCGGAAGAGGAAAAGCTACCAGTTTTGCATGTACGAATAGAACCGATGAGCGAAGCTCCTTAGAAATGGGACGCAAAGGACTATGCGCCTGATCTCGCTGCTGGCTTTCAGGAAGGCGGGAGGGTGGGGAGCGGGTGGGGAGAGCGTGTGCTGCACTCGGTGGCGGGAATGACCGAGCGAGTGAGTGTGACTGACCGAACACGTCTTCATCTTGTTGACAGAGTGAGGCAGACAGAGTCGCCACTGGTGGCTACTCTTCGCCAATTTGGTGAATTTGAGCGGCCGGTTATGAATGGCAATTTGCGGCTAAGTTGTGCATTTTACGTTCAGTGTCTTCCTAACGAATTAGTGAAAACATTCCCTCTATTTTTCTTGGTTTTAGAGCCACCAGTTGAAGGCTCATATTACGCGCCATTCGGTACGTCCGTCCTGTTTCTCATGTCTATCAGTCATCAATTCATCTAGATCCAGGTGGTACTGGTGCATCCCCCAGCAACCTTCCAGCAAAATTTAAGTCAGCGGACTGCTTCACGTGCGGCGAGGTGGCGGCGTTAGACTAAGCTCTTCAGGTGTTTTAAGCTTAAAGTTTGCCTTCTCAAGTGGCTAGATGACGGGCAGCCGGTTTGTTCCTAAGATAGCTCCAACTGTTCTGAATAGCTTGTCGACTTTGTACTGCTGCAGTACCCACTAATTTGGTATGTAGAGTTTGGTTGTGTTATTAACATATAGTCTTCGAGCAGGCCAATAAGAAGCCGGTTTCTCTGGGCAGCCTTCAGAAGCTGCACTGAGGCGAATGCGTAGCGAAAGCTTGACCGCTCAGAAAAATGCCTGGTGTGGGCATTGCGAAGGCTACGCAGTTGTTTTGAAGATGTTGTTTCCGTTGTTTTGTAGTTAAGTTGCTCGTTTATTGGACATACGAATCCAACTCAATGAAATTATTTAATTTATCAGCATCAACGCTGCGCACGCAGTCGCTCCCCTTGTTGTGGAGACTGCTTCGCTCTGTATTCGCTGCAAATGAAACC
>JALIZH010031025.1:0-15761 GCA_030522465.1 Rhipicephalus appendiculatus | reverse complement strand
GTGTCACCCCCTCTCTCTCCTCTCCTCCGCTTCCCCCTTCTCTCGCCCTCGCGACGCCGACGCAGGCAGCGTCTGCTAGCGAGTTTCTTGGTTGAAAAAAAACCGACTGCTCGCGCTGCACAACCGTTCACTGGCCATCCCGTATATATGGCAATGGATCTTGACCTCCAAGGTGGTGCCGGTGGAAGATTTCTCCTGTGCGTTGTTGAACAATAAAAATCCGCAGCGTGCGCGTTAACTAAAAGCGGAGTGCGGGTCTCTGTGTCCAGTCGGAGTCTTCTGTCTCTCATTGCCCATTAGCAGCGATTGGCATGTTCCAGTAGGAAACACTGCTCCATCACTGCCTGCTTTGCGCCTCCCCAGTTTTCTCTCCTGCGCAACGCTGCGATGAGCGCCAGCGTCAACGCCGCCGCCAGTGTAAGCGTTAGCGCCCGCTGCTTCACATCTACACATGGTTCCCTTTAGCGGGAGATGGTGTAATTTTTTTAACAGCGAAGCTGTTGAGAGGCTCTGCATGTCCGGGCAACGTATCTGTTAATCACTGAGAGACACGGATACCCCCCACGTTCCCCGCTGGATCACGTTTCCTTGTGGAGTGGCGACTGTTAATCACTAGGAGCCATGGAGACCCCCCCGTTCCCCACTGGGTCACGTTTCCTTGTGGAGTGGCGACTGTTAATCACTAGGAGCCATGGAGACCCCCACGTTCCCCACTGGGTCACGTTTCCTTGTGGAGTGGCGACTGTTAATCACTAGGAGCCATGGAGACCCCCACGTTCCCCACTGGGTCACGTTTCCTTGTGGAGTGGCGAGAATGAGGTTAGGTAGGGAAAGGGCTGCGCCTCGAAGACAGCGCAAAGAAAGGCTCACTCAGAGTGGGAGAAGGTTAGGATAGTTGTTGCAGTGCGACCTAAAGAAACAGCGTTGGTCGTTGTATGTTCGCTCGAATAGAGAGAAGGTGTGAATGCGACAACGCCTCGCCAAGCTTTTTCTTTGGTGAGAGGAGCATGTCATGCACAGCAGCAGGGTTTGCAACTTTGCTGGTATTCCAGCGCTGTTGTGATAGTAATACGCGTTTTGTGTGAGTGGCCGGGTGGCATGGGCCATGGCAGCGCTCGAGCACTACGGCAGAGTTCTAGCGTTGCCGTGAAATTATCATCACGTGGCATCTACATCGCTGAAGGTGAAGAACAGAGAGACCGTTATTGTAAACTGACCAAAACGTAGGAACAACGTATAATATCTGGCAAAACGGGTGACAATAAAATGCAATATTACAAGCAGATGCAATGATACAACTAACACTACTATCACCAGGCAGCTAAAGAAAGAGTAGGAAAGATAGAACATTGATACAACTCACAGACACTTGGAAATGTTTTGAAAAACAGAAAAATTTAATAGCCTTATGAAAGGGGGAAATCAGCTTTGCTATTTCTACGGCTTTCGAAGAGTGGAGCTGACTTGATCTTAACACGAAAGTGTTTTATGCCGGGGCCCACCGAGACTTCAGTGATGTATTTCCGTTACGAAAACGCCATCGAAAAAATGTACACAATCATATGTCAAAGAAAAAAGTTCCGCCCACGGGCATCGAACCTACGACCTCTCGGTTCGCAGCAACAGATGTCAAGCACGCTATCCACTGCGCCACACCCACAGACTCGCAATGCTTTACAAACGCCTCTTATATATCCAACTTTTATCCATCACAAAGTACTCTTGGTCAGCGGGGTGATGTCGCCCTCTGGGAGCTGTAAAGTAAAGCAATCCATCATTACTGTGGCCTCCACGATCAGCATCTGCCACGCGTGTTGCTACGCGTCCGTCCCGCTCGGCGCGTTTTTAATAGAAGTGCATTTTTTTCAACGCCTTAATGCACCGCGAGCTGGCGACCTTAGCCCAAGCGTCGGCCTCGCTCAGAATGTCCATCCGAGCCGAAAATAGCTCTGCGACACGCGGTTGAGTGAGGCGGCTGCATTACCACGTTCCTCGCTTACGCTCGCCCCGAGAAAAATCGCGGCCGGGCTAAAAGGGCGAGACGACGCGCTTAGCGTTTCCCTCTGGTCCGACTGTGGTGTTTAATCACACTTTAGCATGCAGTGGGCTGGCGACCTTAGTCGAAGTGCTGCGTCCCAATAGCGATGCTGTTCTGGCTATCACGCCTCTTTCTCTGATTAGGCTCTCGCGGTTAACATCTACAGCTACCACAAGGGTTTGTTCAATCATTTATCATGGATGTTAGTTGTCGGGATGGAGGTGTACCACCAAGCGTCAACATGGGCGCATTCATGTTTTACACTGTGCAAACTCTGCTCTATCGGTGTACAGTGTGATAAGTAAGGGGTTTACTCAAAGGGCCTAGGTGGTCGGACGCATTCAAGACAGCCTGATAAATGCGAAAACGCTATTTATATAGGACGAGGACGGCATGCAACAAAAGAAAACATCACGATGAGAGGTGGTTAATAAGATAGAAAGTCTACAGTAACGTTCGCTTCACGCCAGACGAAAGTCTAAGTCTTAAAAGTCAACGCGGTTCACTACAGCTCTAAGGAGTTCACGCCGACAGCATCTCTGCGCACCGTCGTTGCGATGACCATAGCACCGGGCAACGTAGCGTCGAGTCCGTCCTGGTAGCGTCCATGGTGCGAACACGCCTTGTCGTGTGGCTCGCTGGCTCGTTCTCGAAGTCGCTGTGCCGCACCATGACGACTTGCTGGAGTCCTGGTAACGCCTCGACCGGGGCAAGTGCCCAGGGCACGGGGTCGAAAGCCCCGGCGACAATCGAAGTCGGCGGCGCACGGCTTCACGAATTAGTCGTCTTTCTCCTCTTCTTTCACAGTCGCGTGCCCAAGGTTTTTCTTGTAGGGCGCTGTCATCACATTCTTCCCGCCTGTTTCAGCAAGTTGAACGCACTTCCACTGCTGCTCTTGAAGGAGTCCACACAGCGTGCAATTTCACGATGCCGCGATGCCGAAGGATACTCAGGTGACGGTCAACTTGACACGTGGGTTACTGCTAAGCATCCTATTCTATGTACATGGTCGGATCACAGTCGAGTTCGAATTGGTGCACCAGGTTTATAGGCTGACTCTTTTTTCCCTCCACGTACTAGCGCAGAACCAGCGTTCCTCATTCCTATCCGCTTCTGTGTTAAGCAGACGTGTGACGGCAACGACGTTGGCAGCAGTAGGGAGCAGCCCTGTCTCTGCATTACTCAGTTAAAACTTCTCGACCAAACAAACAGCACTGCCTGCGTGTCCGTGGCTTCAGAGCCGCATAGTAACGTCGATGACCTGAGTGATGCGCATGATACCAGAGCCTCTAACTAGGGTACTCATCAAACACTGGAAGTTTTGGTCTTCCGGGACAGTTTACCCCTACAAGACTTACAAGAAGCAAGTCAGACAAGTAGCTTGCCAGCTGTGGCGTCAACCGAGGAGCCCAACGTAATACAAGTGGCAATGACAAACGCTGAAATAGAGCCAGAAGGTCAGAGTTTGGGCAAGAGGGACATGAACTCCCAAAGCACTTGCGGAAAAAGGAACGCCTTGAGCCAGAAGCAAGGTACTTCGTACCGTCCAGGAACAAATGAACTTCGAGACACCTGAAAGTTGTGGCGTGTTGTGGGCTACATAGCTGGGCGCTCAGACACCGATTTTTTGGTTGAATACTGCTCCGTCTATCTCATCAGCATCGAGAAGCCACCGCGTTACAGAGAAGCTGGTAGGAAGGAAGAACGCTGGTTCTGCGCGAGCACTAGGGAAAAAAAAACGACTCAGCCTAAAACTCTGGTCGATCGATATCTAATTGACCTCTTCTACCACTGGATGTATAGTTATCTGATGCTCACTCGCACGTCCTAGATATAGCAACACGTGGGGTCTGTGACAACGGATAAATTCTATCGAACTCGCTTGACTTTTGGATGTTAATGTGAATTTCCTGCCTAATATTGAAACATAGAGGGGACATCCAAGTACTAGACCGTTATAACGAGTGTTAAGATTAGTGTGTCTCTGTGTGTGCTGTGTGTCAGCAATATATTTGGACATTCGTGCCTTTCGAAAGTGTTACGACTTTGGCTACATCTTGTGCTGTGGACTGTGACCCGACAATTGACTTAGAATAGGATGCCGTAACCCACGTGTGAAGTTAACCGACACCTGAATACTCTTCGG
This sequence comes from Rhipicephalus appendiculatus, assembly GCA_030522465.1. Lineage (NCBI taxonomy): Eukaryota > Metazoa > Arthropoda > Arachnida > Ixodida > Ixodidae > Rhipicephalus > Rhipicephalus appendiculatus. The sequence goes on along the minus strand of JALIZH010031025.1, from coordinate 11,577 downwards.
CATCGCGGCATCGTGAAGTTGCACGCTGTGTGGTCTCTTTCAAGAGCAGCAGTGCAAAAGGCGTGCAACGTGCTGAAAGAGGGGGAGAATGTGATGAATATGATGACAGCGCCATACAAGAAAAACCTTGGGCGCGCGATTGTGAAAAGAAGAGGGAGAAGAAGACTGGCTCGTGAAGCCGTGTGCGGCCGGCTTCGATTGTCGTCGGGGCCTTGGACCCCGTGCCGTGGGCGTTCGCCCCGGTCAAGCGTTACCAGGACGCCAGGAAGTCGTGATGGTGCGGCACAGCGACTTCGAGATCGAGCCAGCGAGCCACACGACAAGGCGTGTTCGCACCATGGACGCTACCACGACGGACTCGATGCCACGTTGCCCGGTGCTACGGTCATCGCAACGACGGTGCGCATGAGTGTGTTTTTGGAGACTTGGTGGCGCGGGAGTGAAGCGCCATGACTATTAATATTAAGACAGACTTTCTTCTCGCGTGAAAGGGACCATATTGTAGATTTTCAATCTTTTTAACCACGTACCATCCTGATGTTCTTCTGTGTGTCATGTAGTCCTCGTCCCATATAAATGTTATCTTCGTAGTTATCAGGCTTGTCTTGAATTGGTCCGATCACCTGGACCCATTGAGTAACCCCTTACTCATCACAACAGTAAAGATTCAATTACCTCTCTACGGGCACGTTTTACTTCCGTGTTATACCGATTCTTATGAAGAAGGGATCAACCATTTTTTTTAACAGTGGAGCCTCCTATTCAATTTCGAGGTTAAATCCCTGCGGAGCATAACAAACCTCCTAGAGTAATGTGCCACAGAAAACGGGCAAGCATCCAGTCCAATAAAAATTATTAATCTGTCTGTAATAATTCTAGCGTGTATTGGTCACTAAAACTGGGCAAACCCGCGACTCACATCCGGTCCCCCTACAGTTTATGCATTCGAAATGTGAAGCAGCTTCAGGGATATAACGTTGCTGACACTGGTTCAGCAGTAAAACGGTGGAAAAACTACTCCCGAGGAAAGTTAAGCAAGGAAATAGCAATATGAGAACCCAGCTTCGCTGTTTAAAGAGTCATTGCGGCGTTGTGCCAGTGAACCTGTTTCAATTTTTTAAACAATCAAATACACTTCGGCCAAGTGTTGTAAAATTGTTTAACTTCTCATATTCCTGTCTTTTCAGACGCCTGCGCTTTTAAAGACGAGGTGAGTTGGAATGCTTTTGCCTAACATGACAAAACAATTTTTTTACTTGTATCGGAAGTTCACAATATCTTCTAATTGTTGGCGATTTAAAAGTAAATAACAAACTGACAGTTTCATTTTCATATATTGGTAATTATTTCTTTTGTACTACCGTAGTTCTAAATTCTCGAAATGGTTTTGGCAAATCAGGACTATTATAGCTCTATAACATATTTTCGCAAAAGCAGCCATTCCAAAGCCAGCAATCGCTTGACTGTTTCTTTATCTTCAAAGAGTGTAGATTAGCAGATCTAGAGAAGTAAAGGTGCATTTTTTTTATTCAATAAAATCATTGAAATTAGGGATGCACAGACTATTAGAACTCTCACTGTAGCATTTAGAGCATAAAATCACGAACTACCATTTATGTAACACATTGACAACGCCGTTTTGCATTTAGTAGAGCATGAACAAAGGCAATGTAGCTCATTTATGCTTACTTTTTAGAGCAATAACGAACATTCGTGAAAAACGACACTGACACGGCGCTGTGTTGGCGTCGTTTTTCACGCTTGTTGGTTTTTCCGTTAAAAGTAAACGTGAATTACGGACAAGCTCATGCATATGCGCTCTCAAATGTTGCCCGTTTTACCTTTGTAAAGGAAGGCGTTGTGGTAGGATATTTTTTTAATGTGGTTGCCAGTGTGAGTTCTAGGGATTCCGCTGCAATCTCCCTGAAGTAGATTGCGTTCGCATGGCAGAAGGAAATAAACTAGAACGAAACAACAAACTGTGAGCACGGTGGGCCGCCTAAAAGTACCTATAGAGCAGATTTGCATATGCTAGACAGACGGCCTTCAGAAAGGCTTACACAACGGGTGAGCCCGTCGTCTTTTGTGGAACGCTAATACCAAGGCTTCGTCGCATGTGGAAAACACCCTTTAGTCAACTTTTACATTGTTCACTTCCGTGAGAATTCCTGCATACCAAACGACGCAAACAATAGGTAGATGGAGGGGAACTTGTCGTGCTACCTTTGTACCAGGCAGTGTATAGTCGTATATGTAGACAGCCATATTTCGGGTCTCTGAGTGATTCTTTGTTGTGCCTGCAAACGAGGGCTGGTGTTAGAAACAGATTATTACTGAATTTCACTTTAGTTTTCACACTTATTAAAGGGGCCCTCTAACGCTTCAAAACATCGGTGCTGACCGCATCAACGCGTAGTGGCGCTCTCCAGAACTATTGCGGGCGGAAATGACGATAGATGGCACAGGCCTGTGATTGGATAAATGTAATGTTAGATGTAATTGCGGCGTTGCATCAAAATAAAGAATATTATTGCATTGCTTTTTTCTTTAGCGTACTTTTTCACTGAACGCGGAATAGACTAAAGCTCTCCGAACTTTTCAACTTGAAAACTGCAGCGCCGCGAAAGAATGCGCAGAACGCCATGGTACTGGAGGAAACGTGCCGGGAACGCTCTAGGCGCCGTTGTTTGAAAGAGCGTTGACAGAGACGCCGTCGCAACAAGATAGATCACTAAAACTACAAAAAATTGCAGAGGCGTTCGCGAGCTGCCTTGTTTCGCACGTGCGGCTCACTCTTCAAGCACCACATTTTTTTGTTACCTTCGCAACGGCGTCTCAATACATTGGAATTAACGGGCAATATGGCATGCAAGCTTCCGGTACGCAAGAGCTTTCAGTTCATTTCATTGGCGAGTCATCCGACGTCACAGGGCGAGGGAAACGTGGTCAGGTGACCCCGCCAGAAATCGAGTTGAGGGCAGGCGTCCATTTTATTGTATTTTGAATTTTCTATGCTGAATAACTTCGGAATGCGTGACCCTATCACTGCCGTTTTTACTGCTCTAATTTCTTCAGCCTTCAGTCTACAGAACCCGTTGGTAAAATATGTAAAACAATGAGGTCTTGAAAAGTGTTGAGGGCCCCTTTAAGCATGTGCACCAAATGAGCATACCCAGACGGAAAGTATATAAATATCTGTGGTGTCAAAAAATTTACTCAAAGTAATTCGCATTTGTTACGATGAGCATGTGCCTTAACGTTCGGTTCGTCTTATTACTGGGCAGTCTTCAAGGGAAAAAAGAAAATTATCAGCAGCTTAGCTCGGCTATACCAGGATATACGTAGCGTGAGCTAGGCGGTGCCGCTCACACAGGCGCCGCCTCTAAACTCAACGTTTCACGCATGGCACGACTTACCGGCGTCAAGTTTTTCATGTGCCACAGTCTTTCACACACGTCTCACACATATCCATTCGGATTCCCTACAAAGTCTATCTCGAAGGTCCGACTCGCACTGGCGCTTTCGCTAAGTTTCACCGTATAGTCAGTCAATCGGCGAGCCTTGACGTCATCGACGGCGTCTTGCTGAGATGGTCGGGCACGTCGCTGAGCCTCCTGGTGACGCGGCTTTGCAACATGTTCCTTCCTTTTCTCCGGTGCCTCCGCAGCACGTTTAGCCTTCTGTTCGTTCTTCCTACGCTCAACCGCTAATTGCCAGGCAACTACTTCGGGATCCAATGAATTAAGCTTCTCCGCTCTTCTGCGCCGCTGAGCAGCAATTTCGCTCTCCTTCTCCATGGCTATACCACACTGGCAAGCGCCTCACTTTATGTTGTAGCGCCGTGGCAGACGCGACCAACGAAGAAGCGAGCAGCGTGGGTACGATCAGCCGCGGCTTGGACGTGACTCCTCTTGAATGCGCAGACCGGCGAGGCACGCGCGGCGGCGGCTCCGACGTGCCACTACTGTGCGCAGTGTGACGCCACAGCTCCTCACGCTTGCGCAGCACGACCCTACAGGAGCCACGCGAAACTGCTAAACTCGGTCAGTGTAGCTCACGCTACAAAATTGTTGCAGCTACACTGCTGTGAAAACCCGATGAAGTGCGTAGCGCGGACACCCAGAGATTCCCGTTACGCTGTTGTTATTAATTACAGCGAAAGCTGTTATGAGATCACAAGAAGGGCTGTTCTTGCGCCGCAGTTGTCCGCCGCCGCCCAAGCGGCCGGTGTCCGTAACCACTATCGCACGAAATAAGAAAAAAAAGCTAAATAAATAAAAATACCTATGACAGAATGGGAATCAAACCCGGGCCCTCTCTGCGTGGCAGCCCAGCACTCTACCTCTGAGCTACGCCGCTGCTTCAAAGTGTGGTGCAAACTGATCCTATCAAGGCTTCACGTCGTGTAAGGAATCGAGTTAACATGTGCTGTGAAGCGTTTTAGAAGAGTAAAGTAACAACCAGGCGTCACACAATGCGAATTGCGTAACGAGTGGGTTTTTCAATTCTGCAAGCCATTGCAAAAGCCTCAGACATATTTCTTCATCGTCGTCAGCCACAGCACCAACAAACTGCACATAATGCGTTACAAGTGTGTAGCGGGTACCACGCTTTTCCGAAGAATGACGAATAATGACATAGTGGACGCTTCCCCCACCACACAAAAATTATGATGATTTATGGCCTAGTGGGTACCATGCAAGTGCGCTTGTAGTATTTGCCCCAAGAGTGTTTATAAAAACTCTAGAAAGGCCGCTGTTCCAGCTTTCGCTGTGACTGCGCTGCGCGTTCCGCGCAGGCGTGCCGGTTTTTTTCCCCCCTCTTATAACGACTTCTGTTATTGCAACGTGTTTCTGTTTTCGCCGCTTACGGGTTTCTGTTTTCGCCGCTTACGTTCTGCAGATCCTCAATGAGCCCTTACTAGGCGAGCCACAGGCTCGTGCCGCTCGGCCTGTCGCGCTGCTTGAGCAGCGGCTGTTCGCGGAGCCTTCAGCTCGAGATTTCAGTGGCGTCGACGCTGTCTTTCCAGGAGCGGTTGCCAAACGGCGCACGCTGATTGGGCGCTAAGAAAGTGTTGGTGTGAGGAGAATCACGCGCCTGGCGAGGTGACGGCGCCCTCTTTGCGCGGCGCCGAAGTCAGCCGCAGGCTTCCGAAACATCTTTAGCGATCTTAAGTTAATTGTGCCGATTACTTCATGGCTATTTCTGTTATTTAGATCATTGTCGACATTCATCGTTTAGTGTAACCCCGTTTTGAGCATTGCGAGCCTTACTTTAGGCTTGTATTGAATGGTTGATTGTGAGCGGATCACACCACGTGAGACGGATGGAAATATATATATATATATATATATATATATATATATATATATATATATATATATATATATATATATATATATATATATATATATATATATATATATATATATATATATATATACGTTGTCATGACAAAGCGGTTATCGAAGTAGAGAAAGAGCGTGGAGGAGCGAAGAATACAACAGCCTGCCCAGAAGACGGCCGTTCTTTATATTTCCCTGCTGTCCTCGAAAACAGTACTTCGGGTGGACGCTTGGTAGGCGGTGGAAGTCTGGCGCCCTTTGGGTCTTCGGCGCTGGAGTTATCAGTGAATGAAGAACGCCGCTCACGCATCCGTGGCGACTGAATCGGCTGAGCAGCCGCCGCTGCACGTACCCATCACACTGTCCATGGGCGGTCCAGGGCCACTCAACGACGCCAGGACATGATATCACCGACATACGACATTGCGCTAACAGTGCGCACGATATCGTCTTGCCAGAAAATACCGTCCACGTTTTCTATGCCACAGACCATGTTCCCAGGACACTCTACAACAGAGGCAGTCATGGTTTCTCGATAAAGAACAATTGGTAACATTAAAGCGCAAAATCAGAAAATGACATGGAATGAGAGAGACAGGGTGGGCGCTAGCGCCAGTCTTGTCTCTCTCGTGTTATGTGAATGTCTGGTTTTGCTCTTTCATTCGACCGTAAGCGACCAACCATCTTGCCGAATATCAAGTTTTTTTACACCGATAAAAGATATCGCGATAGTGATTTTTACGACTCCCGTATACTTCACGGCTATCGCAGCTTGGTTTTTGGGCGGCTTACTCGACAACGGAATGGAGAGCGCCTGTGGCAGCAGCTCGACCGCTTGGTGTCCTGAAACTCCCGTATTCTCCAAAGACACCGGCTCTGACTCATCGGACGCCCCTGACTCATCTCGATATTGTTATTATGTTTGGGCGCAGAGGTGACGAGTTCAACGAGAGTCTCTCCATTGTGCTCAGATGCACACGCAAGGCTTGCGTAGTGCTGAACCGGAAGTGTCATTTCGGGGATAACCGAGCTTTCGTGCTGCAAGATACTGTAGAAAAAGACGTCGTAAGACCCCACCCTGCAAAGGCAGAAGTGTAGAACCATTTGCATGACCTCAATATAAAATAACTTGGCAGCTTCTTGGGGCTATGTTCCTACTTTAGGCGATTTGCTCCTTGATTAGCTGCCGCCATTTATCTGTTTACGAGCCTCCTGCACAACAATACATCACTCGAGTGGGACGCCCAAAACCAAACCCCAATTGTTAGGTTTTGTTTTGACGGCTGAACATTTTCCTGACGTCGCAGCCGACAGTTGTATGCTTCTGCTTCAATAAGGATCCCAACAGATGCGAGTGGAGTGGGACTTGGGGGTGGGCTCATTCAACGCTTTGGTAATAGGTAACACGCCATCTCCACCGCAACTTGGCCATTAATGAACTCGGAGGATACGTACACGGAAAGTGCAGCGCTTTGGGTCACACAGGCAACGACGTCAGTTTACGATCGTAACCTATCATCACTCTCTGTGCTGGTTCGTGAATCTTCTTGATCCGTTAGGACAGCTTGCGCAAGTGATCTTACGTCTGCAAAAGTACGACTTCACCGTCTTATTCAAGAGCGGGTGAAGACACGCAGACGCCGATAGCCTATGGAGAGACTTAGTGGCCATCACTTAGCCAAAGCTAACTAGTGGCAGTAAATACTAGCCAGCTTTAGCCAGCACTAGCCAATGCCACCTGTTAGCAAAGGCCCAGAGCTTGTCAACAGAAAGACAATTGGAGACAACACTTACTGACAGTCAGTGCATATTAGCTGCTGACAGTCAGCACATAACAGCCAATACAAGTCGACACCAAGCACCACTTAGCCAGCACAAACCGAAATTATACCAGTCCAGAGACAGACGGCCGACAATTAGCGACCGCGAGCCGAAAATTGCATGAGCATGCCGATAATCACTAAAGGTACTATCGCGCTCAGTATGAGCTACATCACGCGAGCGCGTGGCCCAGCGCTCTGCAAGGCTCTAAAGTGGCGCCGATCATGCCATATTTTCGAGTTATTTGGAGAGAGTTTGGCTATTCCTGCAAGTGCGCATCACTCCCTATTATTTGCTTTCACCCTGGCCCTCTTTTTATTTGAAGGAACGTTTTGCCATTTATTTAGCTTTACTGGAGAAAAATTCGAAGTCTGTGTGTCAAGCCACGGCGGCCGTTATCATTTTCGAAGCTGACATCACGACAGGGCAAAACGAGGGCGAGCGTGAAAGCAAGGCGAGGCGATGCACACTGAAAGAAACAGCTAAACGCTCCCCTGATAACTCCAAGTTATTTCACGACCGGCGCCACTGTACAACTTTACAGTGTTCTTGGCCACGCGCTTCTACGATGTAGCTCATACTGAGCGCGATAGTACGTGCACACTGGTAGAAAGCATGCCGCGGCGGCGTCCCGCCCGTCGGAGTCTGCGTTCGGCAAGCAGCGGCCCGATGTTCACAATCGTGGCACCACCAGTGTACCGAGACAAGAGTGGACATATGGAGGCACGTGCACCCGCTGCCGGCTCGAGTCTTCTCCCCAACAGACGGAAAAAGGTGGGGCTGGGGAAGAGAAGACGTCCGTGTGAGGGGAATAGAAGGAAAAGCAGGCGCTCGTTCAAGGGTTGCTTACGCGGCAGCCGGCGGCAGCGGCAAAAATAGCGGAGTGAGTGATTCTGTCAGTGGCAGAAAATCACTGACGCTCCGCGGAAGAAAGAGAAAAAAGCGACATCGACCGGGCGGTGAGCGGTGCGCTGGAGAGTCCCGCGCCGCCACTGTGTTCTTTCCTTTACATTTATCCAATATTACCCAGCGCTGGCCAACGCTAGCAACCACAAGGGACATTTAGATAACACTCTCCAGTGCAAGCAAGATTGACCACCATCTAACAACCACCTGCCATATTAAGTAGACACTAGCCATCAATAGCTACCAATATCAAGCACTAGCCACCTCTAGCCCGTGCGTGCAACCATTAGGCCCACATTAGCACGATTTCCCTGTACCATCGTGGTGACTGCCAGCGAGTGTTGGTAATATGCGACTCAAGGCGAAAAAAGTCAGTTTCACCGCAAGGGTGAAGCAGTGAATGCGATAGCAACAAATTCTAATGTTAAATGAAGTGAGGCTGGCAGCTAACTCTTTTGGATTCGATCTCACGCAACTCTACAAAATGCTGGTTTAGAGCATACAGCCGCTCCAGGGACACTGTTCGCACAATGTCCTCGCGTTGAGAGCGGAGCACGTAGGAGCCAGCCACCCGCTGTCGACTGCTGAGATTGCGAGATAACGCGTGCGCCGGCGACGACCGCGCTCGTAAAACCAAAGGTCGCAGTGGCTGCATGAGGGACACCCCCCCCCCCCCCCCCTCGCGTCTTCCCACGCTTGTTAAAGACGCGCGGGGCGTTACCTCTCCTTGAGCATTCCCCGGCTCGTCGAACAGGCGGGGGGGGATCTTATCCCATACGCCTCGGAGCGACGGAGGTGGGCCGGCTCGTCGGATGTCCGCTTCAGTGGCAATTGTCGCCCCCGCTCCCGCACTGTTACCCACGGGTATTTTTCTTCGTGGCTTTTACACACACACACACACACACACACACACACACACACACACACACACACACACACACACACACACACACACACACACACACACACACACACATATATATATATATATATATACATACATACATATACATATACGGGACATGACGGCAAAAATCAGCCGAGAGTGTCCATATAAATGCTATAGCAAATAAAACATTCTCTGTATGCCACGTCGTACAATTGTGCGTTACATCACGTATTTTAAAATATACATGCCGAAGAAATGATTGCGATCAGCTCTTGCCATATGTGATATTGCTGGCATGCCACGCATAACACGGATGTCGCAGCGATGGTTACATTTTTTCGTATTTCGTAAGATTTACTTGTAACATCCCCATACATATATACACGTTTATTCATTGCAGGTACGCCACATGGACGCCAAAAGTAACCGAAGGACAAGCAATGCTTCATATTACATGTTTGTGCATGATTCTTCTATCTTTTTACTAAATTAAGGCGTTTATTTTTATATCAGCATGAATATTGACTTCAATCTTGACAGTTTAATATAAAGCTTTCGGGAAGGTGGCTGAAGACCACGACGCATAGGTGCATAGGCAGTGGTTCATTACATGAGCTTGTGATCTTCCTTGAACGTTTAATTTCGTAATTAAGGTCGGTGCTGCAGGATCTAACTTTTGGGCCAATAAACCCAACCTAGTTACCTTTTCGTAAATGTTTACTAGGGAATGTATTATTGACGAGGGAGCTTGTTACCATTGCGACAATTTCTGCTAAACGAGAAATAGGTTATGTTGAAAATCACAGCGGCATCTGTCGACAGTCTCGAAAGCTCTACCCGCCGTTTTTTCTAAGGTAAAACGAAACTGCTCGCATATCGCAGCCTCTCAGGTACTCGCTGCTGGTTTTTTTTCTTCGCTCAGCGATGGCTTCACAATGTTTCGGGCGCACTTTCTACAACGAGAGAACCGTGTAAATGCCGGGAGCAAGGTTACACTAAATTTAATGGAGTGTATTTGCTACCCGAACAACGAAAGAAAGTAACCTCGCGAACTTCTTTCGTGAACAAGATCGGCACTGCGCTTTAGAAATAACCGGCGGGCCCAAGAGCGCTCTGCAACCGATGTTCTTATTTCCCGCGCAATTTAGTCACTCGCCTGCAATATGAGGCAGACTTGCAAAACGAAATCTAGAGATACACATTTTTAAAAAGGCAGACGTCACAATCGTGACGTCTTTGAGAATTACGTATACAGGGTGCTTTTTTAGACCATACAGTTTTTTCATACGGTCCTAAGACAGTAAGGCTTATTTCGTTTTTGCACACCATCTCCACGGCGAGGGGCAAATGATTTGCCGCAGATGAAAATGACATTGATTGGACTAATTCATGAAACTTGCTAATCAGCTTTTCAATTACTGACTTTAGGGCAGCTGTTTATATTCAGAAGTTGTAGCACATGAAAATTTATGGCAACATCGAAACTGATCGCGTCCGGCACGCATGAATTCCAACCACTCTGTGATGTCACCCGAACTACCCGTGACAAAGAAGTGTCGAAACTTGAATGAAGGCGCGACGTGGCCGTATCTTTTAGCGAAAAGTTGCAAGCACGTTTTAGTCTGACCTGGACCGGCGCATCACCTGTGTTTGATGCTTATCTGTTTATTTCGTGCTGCGCGCAAGAAAACCTCGGTATCAACCTTTAAAGTATCTGGAAGCATTAAACTTAGGGAATCCCCTGTGACGCTTCTTCTGGCAGACAGGCGAAACAGTTTTTCCAGCCGGTTTCTAGTCTAAGAAAGAAACAGACAAGTGCTACACATCGCACGCAAACAGTTATCTGTCTAATTGTGCATCATTCCGACAGTAATTACTCTCGGTGGATTGACACTCTCGGCGGATTTATGCCGTCGCGTCCGGTATATGCATACCTATGTATATACGTAAAAATGGCACAAAGACAAATAACTCAGAAGAAAAAATTCCGAAGCACCCGACCCGGGATTCGCACCAGCTACCCCACGCCCCGAAGTGCGCGAAGCTTTAGACAACTCTACCACGCACCATGCATCGGCCGACATAAAAACGGCGAGCTATTTACATACACGACCTACCGCTGGCGGTACGTAGATCACGGAGAAGCTTGAGCGTGTTTTCTACCACGCTAATATCCTATATTTTCATTCAGTTTGAGAACTATACCCTTGAGACGAGCTCGAAGAAGGGGCCCCGTTCCGTACCCGCTTGCCATGTGGAATGAAGAATAAAAAAAGGACGCCGGGAACACATTGCGTCACAAGCCACCGCTTAGCAGGATACGCAGAGAGTCACTCCACGATCCGCAGGGTAAAAAAAAAAAAAAAAAAAAAAAAAAAAAAAAAAAAAAAGAACACGGCCGATCCCTCCGTCATAGGGAATCGGTATAACACAAAAGTGAAACGTGTACTCACAGAAAGGGTGCTTATTGTTTAGTGATATATGAGAGCTTGTAGAATGTGTATTGGTGTTTGGAAGCTATAGCATCGTTTGTGTGCGAATATTCGAGTTTCGGTGTGCGAATATTCGAGTTTCGAATTCGAATCGAATAATGCTTAATCGAATAATTCTATTCTA
>JALIZH010031024.1:0-24345 GCA_030522465.1 Rhipicephalus appendiculatus | reverse complement strand
GGGGCCTAAGGCACCGACGCGCGCTTTCTGGTGGAATTAATGGGAGATTGAGCTGGGCGCTGCAGTTGCCGCTGTACCCAGTTTATAAATGAAGACGGGCACTCGCGAGCAGCCAGCTTCCGCTGAGTGGTCTCCACATCTTCTTTTGCGTCTTCTTGCCTGCAGCAAGAAGACGCTTGTGCGGCCAAACCGCACAAGTGTTTACCCAACTGAATGTCTATGGCAGGAGGCTGAACAGAAATAAAGCTTAGGAAAGGACTGGTTTGTGTGTCCCTTCCGTAAACGCTGTAAGTCAGGCGGCTACCGTCTCGTTTCAGGACATCAAGAAACGGAACGCAGCCACCCGATTCCTCTTCCACGGTCAATTGTATCGCGGCTCCAATAGAATTTAGAAGTTCCAAGAATTGTGACACGAGATACCGATGAAAGATACAAAAACAGTAACCCATACCACGATAGGCGCGTTACATGTAAACAAACAAGTTGAACTCGCGCATAAAGTTTAACAAAGATCCGCGCAACGATCCTTTTATCCGCCCTTGTAAGTCCGGAGGGTGACCGCGACGGTGACCGGTTGCTCTGCGGTTACAAAGGCGTGCTTGCTCTCGGCGCAGGCACGACCACAGCAAGTTTGTCACGTTCAATAGGAGCGTCACAAAATGGGCATGTGGTTCAATGCGCTGCGGGGTGCTGCTGCGGCCATTGGGCAGTCACTGCCGGTGTAAAAGCCAACACAACTCGAAGTCTCCGAAGCGCCACCTGGTCTTAAGCCCAACAGGGAGGTGAGAACCACCCGCTGGTATCAGTGCTCCTGTGGTACGTCGGAGACACTCCTTTGGGCATAGCAGTTTTCCGCATTTATCTTCAGGGAATGGCGGCAGCGGGTAAACTATGGCAGGCGAGCGACTGACAGAATCCGCCTCTAGCTGAGCAGCCACTGCCTCTCGTGGAACCCATTCGATGCGATGCCTATGATATATATATATATATATATATATATATATATATATATATATATATATATATATATATATATATATATATATATATATATATATATATATATATACGCTTCTAAAAATCTGTTTATTTGTGACGTTTCGATTGGAGACCGATCTTCATCAAGTCTTGATTAAGATCGGTCTCCGATTCGAAACGTCACAAATAAAAAGATTTTAGAAGTGCATATACATTTTTCCTATTTGTTCTACGGCAACCCAAGCCAGACTCTGCATTATATATACATATATATACGCAATAATTTACCCGCTGCCGCCATTCCCTGAAGATAAATGCGGAAAACTGCTATGCCCAAATGACGGACAGAGCCCCGAGCCCCGAGAGAGGGGCGGACAGAGCCCCGAGCATAAGATGCTTCGCATCTAAAAAAAAATTCCGCATCTCCCGCTAAAGGGAACCATGTGTCGATGCGAAGCAGCGGGGAGATAATTAGCTTGAGCGGGAGGAACGTCGCCGCTCTCATTTCACGTCAGTGGTCCGGGCGCTCATCGCGGCGCTGCGCAGGAGAGAGAATGAGGCGCGCGCGCTCCGTCATTTTCATACCGCGGAACTACCGTGGCGCCCCAGCGGAGTATGCAGCTGTCACACCACCTGTCGTTCGCGTCGCTCCGTAGATGATTCATAGAGGAAAGGACGGGGGGACCGTAGGAGAGGAGAGAGAGGGGACGTGCATGTGCTGTGTGGGTGTGGGACGTGTGAGCCGCTTCGTAGAGTAGATAATTCCAAGAAGAGAGAGGGGGGGAGAGGACGCGCATGCGCTGTGGGGACGTGGGATGCCGGAGCCGCTCCTTAGAATAGGGTATTCCTAGAGGAGAGAGGGGGAGAGGACGCGCATGCGCCGCTCCGTAGATGATTCCTAGAGTAGAGGAAGGGAGTGAGCGTAGGAGAGAGAGGGGGAGGGCACGCGCTGTGGTGGTGTGGGAAGGAGGGACGGACAAAGGCCCCTCCAAACACATGCAAGCAAGATTAAGGAATGGGGTCAACCTGGGCGACAGACACCACCTGCCTAGCCATTGCTAAGCAGCCTCTCTGTGCTCTCGGCCATGACTCAAGGAATGGGGTCAACCTGGGCGACAAGCACCACCTGCCTAGCCATTGCTAAGCAGCCTCTCTGTGCTCTCGGCCGTGACTCTGATGACTGTGTTAGGTTTGACGGCCTTCATATTACTACAGTGTTCTAGTTCGCATAATGGGTGCTTCCCTACTTCATGACAGTGGCCGGACGCAGGACGCGGGAGGGACGGACAGAGCCCCGAGCATAAGATGCTTCGCATCTAAAAAATTACACCATCTCCCGCTAAAGGGAACCATGTGTAGATGCGAAGCAGCGGGCGCTAACGCTTACACTGGCGGCGGCGTTGACGCTGGCGCTCATCGCGGAGTTTCGCAGGAGAGAAACCTGGGGAGGCGCAACCACGCAGTGATAGACCGGTGTTTCCTGCTGGAACATGCCAATCGCTGCTAATGGGCAATGAGAGAAGACTCCGACTGGACACAGCGACCTGCAGTCCGCTTCTTAACGCGCACGCTGCGAATTTTTATTGTTCAACAACGCACAGGGGAAATCTGCCACCGGCACTACCTTGCAGGTCAAGATCCATTGCCATATATACGGGGTGGCCAGTGAACGGTTGTGCAGCGCGAACAGTGGGTTTTAGATGCGAAGCATCTTATGCTCGGGGCTCTGTCCCTCCCGCGTCCCCCGTCCGCCGTACCCCGTCCCCCGTCCCGCGTCCGGCCACTTTCATGAAGTAGGGAAGCGCCCATTATGCGAACCAGAACACTGTAGTAATATGAAGGCCGTCAACCATAACACAGTCATCACAGTCATGGCCAAGAACACAGAGAGGCTGCTTAGCAATGGCTAGGCAGGTGGTGTCTGTCGCCCAGGTTGACCCCATTCCTTAATCTTGCTTGCATGTGTTTGGAGGGGGCTTAGTCCGTCCCGCGTCCCACACCACCACAGCGCATGCGCGTGCCGTCCCCCCTCTCTCTCCTACGCTCACCCCCTTTCTCTCCTCTAGGAATCTTCTACTCTACGGAGCGGCCCCCGCGTCCTCTCCCCCCTCTCTCCTCTAGGAATACTCTACGCAACGGGTCCGGCGTCCCACATCCCCAGAGCGCATGCGCCTCCACTCCCCCCTCTCTCCTCTTGGAATCCTCTACTCTACGGAGCGGCTCCCGCGTCCCACACCCCCCACAGCGCATGCACGTCCCCTCTCTCTCCTCTCCTACGGTCGCCCCCGTCCTTTCCTCTAGGAATCCTCTACGGAACGGCAGGTGGTGTGACAGCTGCATACTCCGTTGGGGGCGCCACGGTAGTTCCGCGGTATGAAAATGACGGAGCGCGCGCACCTCATTCTCTCTCCTGCGCAGTGCCGTGATGAGCGCCCGGACCACTGCCGTGAAATGAGAGCGGCGACTTTCCTCCCGCTCAAGCTAATTATCTCCCCGCTGCTTCGCATCCACACATGGTTCCCTTTAGCGGGAGATGGGGGATTTTTTCAACCAAGAGACTCGCTAGCAGACGCTGCCTGCGTCGGCGTCGCGAAGCGAGGAGAGGGGGGGAGCGTAGGAGAGCAGAGATAGGGGGGACGCGCATGCGCAGTGAGGGTGTGGATGCCACGGGGAGGGATGCCTAGAGGAGAGAGGGAGGGGACGCGCATGCGCAGTGAGAGTGTGGTCGCCGCGGGGAGGGATGTCTAGAGGAGAGAGAGGGTGAGAGGAGGTTTTTTTTCTTTATTTTTCTTTTGAAAAGGTTCGCGCATGCGCAGTAAGGGTTTGCTGCCGCACACCACCACCACCACCACCACCACTACCACCGGATTAAACTTCCCCATAAGACGATTCGCATCCTAAAGAAGGTGCGGCCTGTTGCGTCGCGGCGCCGTCAATGGGCGAGCGCGTCTCGGCTGAGGCGGTCGCATTTTTAGTGAGGGCGCTCCAAATCCAGTCCATGAAGCCGACGACACTTCGTGTTACAATGGGGTTGCCTCAGGATTTATGCGTGTCCGTGTGCTTCTTGGTGTGCTTCCTCGCGCTTTTTTTGGTATGTGATCCTGTGTGGGGGCAGCTTGCCTCATGTTTCCTCTCCTTGAGTACGGTTCTTTGGTGCGCAGGTGTGTGGCAGACAGTGTTTTCCAGTGGTGTGATGTCGCCAAGTTGTGTGCCACTGAGCAGCTCGAATGCGATAAGAGACGCTATTGTGAATAACCACGTATTCCTCTGCGATCTACAGGGTTCGGAAGCCTGCTATTCGTAACAGAGCACTCCTTTTGTCACAAACGACCGCGAAAGCTGGCGCGCGCCGCTATTCCCAGACGACAGCATCAAATCACCGCGTCGACCGAGCCCGTCAACGGACACGCGCAACGAAAAAAGAAAAAGTGTCAAAAGGCTCCCAGGGAGCACCCTTACCCTCTACACCGAAGACGCCGTCGAGACAGCCTAACGTCCACACAGATCGGGAGAATTCGAGACATCGTAGTGGCATGGCCGCTGGATGAAAAGAGCGCACGGTAGTGGGGCCTCTGTTGGGTGCACCGTGGTTGTTGGGGGCGACCACCGCTGACGGACCGAAGAGACGAATCCCTTTTCCCCTAGCTGTTGCTGTGGTACGCGCCGAGCAGTAACTTGGAATGTTCGCGAAACCGGGAAGGATCCAAACGAGAGGTGACGGAGGGTACGACGGGGTTTGTGAGTCATCGATGTTATGTTGTTCGCGTAAGTCGTGTAGTGCGGTCAGTCGATTTTGAAGAATCGAGTGATGACGCCGTGGGAACTCTGTTTTGAACAGTGTCGCCGAGACGACGATCAGCGCTGGAGTTCGTTTGAGTGTTTGCTGGAAGAGAAATATTCGAGAAACTTTCGCAGAATTGTGGACTGCACACGTTTGGTGAATATTCAAGGCCTTTAAGTGTTCTTGGATAGTTTCTAACGGATGACATTGCACTTGTAGCGCGGTAAGTTTGTTCCCGCTGTTTTAGATACCATCTAAGTGATGTGACTTGTAATTGATACGACCCGAGTGTGGAAGTGT
The DNA here is from genome assembly GCA_030522465.1 of Rhipicephalus appendiculatus. Taxonomy (NCBI): domain Eukaryota; kingdom Metazoa; phylum Arthropoda; class Arachnida; order Ixodida; family Ixodidae; genus Rhipicephalus; species Rhipicephalus appendiculatus. Next base: position 19,286 of record JALIZH010031024.1, on the reverse strand, counting down.
GTGTGATGTTTCGACTGTCTTACCTGAGATTACATTTTGTTTGTGTTGTCAACTGTTAGCTGTAACTCGGTCTTTGGAGCGCATCCGGCCTTCGCTCGTGCACTAAAAGGACCTACATTTAAATTGTCTGTGATTTCGTGGTGCGCTTCAGTGGCCCGATACGTCAGCCCTTGGAATCTACCCGGAGATTGCCTCCCCAATAACGGGATCAGTGACACTTTTCGCTGCAGATGATTCAAGCGGGCAGCCTTCATGTAGAGTATTGAGGCCCACTCTACGAAAGATTGGCACCCCTAGGGCAAACTTTTCACATATGTGGTGTAATGGGCCCTTCTAATAACGACTTCAATATTCAAGCTGTGATGTGCAACTGCAAAACGCGTTATTTACGGCCTGCTTAGAGTCACTGTCGCGCGAGCCAATGCACGTGGAAGCGCTTCTCCGTGGGACGAGCTTAGGTGCCAGAGCGGGCGCCAAACATATGGCAATGTTTTGAAAAAATTTGGGAAGTCTGGCGTTTATACTTACGGAGGAAAAAAAATCTTAAATGTGAGCATTATTGAGCTTTGTGCCGATTTCGCGATTTTTTTCCTTAACAGAACAACATCATAACTGCAAAGTAATAATTTTTGTCAACACCAACTATCCTTAGTATGTGGCGAAAATTTTTGAGCCCTACAGCTACAATAGTTTTTTTTGTAGCGTCTCATAGAAATCCCATTTTCGTGAAATTTGAAACAGGCGGTGGCGGCTCAGTGGAGGCTTGCGATTTTTTTTAAAGAAGGTGAAATTTTTTCTCGCGAAACCAAAAGTGGTTTTGTGGTCCTGGGGACTCTGAAAACGAAATATATTTTTTTTCGGCGAAATTAAAGGGGGTCGGCGGACATGCACGGACGTTCTTATCTGAACACACCCTACACCATATACCGTTGGCGGTCCTCAGAGCTCGTCGACTGCTGCGCGTTTTCGTGATCACAAGGTCGTCGCGCCTCTCGCTGCGATGAGCTCGCGCCTCCACGGGGCGTGGTCGCTCGTCCGCGCGCGCTTATCTCCTGATCGGGGCATTGGGGCGCTTTGTACGTCGTGCTTCCACCGCAAGTTTGCTTTGAAGTTACTGTGGTTAGAGGGTGCACGAAGGTCGCTTCGCTCGCCGCAGCGGCCGCGTTTAGGAAAGGAGCACGCCGCTCACACACGAAGTTACCATTGTGGCAATTGTTCGCGCTCGTCTTGTGTATACTTGTGCGTTCGTTTCGTGCGTCTTTCTTGGTGTTAGAGCAGCGCGCTTTATGTGTCGAGCTGTGACAGTCCGCGTTCATCCTGTGTATGCTGATTTCATGCGTCCTTTCTGCTTGAGGTGCGCGCTGCATGTTTCGAGCTGCTGGCCGTTCTTCGCGTCACAATACAATTTGTTGCTGTAGCATTCATTTCCTGGCCCTTGTGGCGAAACAATGGACAATAAAAGCTCAACTACTTCTGTGAATACACGTTTCACTTTCGTGTTATACCGATTCCTTTGACAGAGGGATCAGCTATGTTTTTTTAATATACTGCAGGCCCTTCTCGGTCCATGCAGGAGTGGGGACGTAACAAGAAGAAAATACATACATTATGCAGGTGTGGGGACAAAATACACATATTGTCAATAACTCATAATTGGAATTGGACACACTGTATTAGGTTCATGTTCTCTTGGGGTCAGAGGGCAACGCTGCACTTGCCGAAGTAAAGAGAGTACTGCTTACAGTGTTTTCGATGACGCAAATTATCTTACGACTCTTTTCAGGGCCTGTGTTGAAATTGAGTCCCATGTTTAGAACCGCAATGTCGGCGACGCTTGGCTTATATGAAGAAAGGTTATGCACAGTGCACTTTTTGGGGCTCACACAGCCCTAGTATATCGCTCTTGTAGGTTGCCCATTTTGTTTTCGTGCGATTTTTCACAGCGGTGGCTCTGAAGTATGGCGTTGAAATTCCGATGTAGCTGAATACGGTGAAATTCCACCGGGCTCTGGAATTCGATGCGGAGTCGTGCGAAGATGGCACCTTTTTCAAAGCTCCATATTCCGTTTTCGCAATTCGGATTCTTCCTTGCAGAACTATGTCGCTCAGCCTTAGAAAGTCATAATCAATAGTATGCCGGAGTCACACTCTTGACTATGAAATTTCGCTAAAGTGAAATAGCCTGGTGGCAAGCACTTATCAGGAGCTAAAGAAAACAACAGTAGTTGAAATGAAATTTGAACCCTTTTGTTTACATTGCTCTGTATTTGAATGTGAATATCTGCTTATTTAGCGTGTTTTGAAGAATGCAGTAACCTTTTGCGGCATGTGTGCACGTAGGACAGCATAGGTCATGAACTGAATAACTGTGCCCAAGCTCTCATAAACCTTCTCTAGCACAACTGTGCCAGGCATCGAAGAACTTCACTTGTGCCAAATACAGCAGGGCTTGTTTAGCTCAAATTCTTCTTGCCTCCTCTACAAGGGTTACTTCCTCCTTCCCCTCTTCTTCTTCCTGAGGTAGGGCATTCCCTGCATTCTCTTCTGTAGAGACAGAGTGGCTGATTTCTCAATGCGGGAGTCACAGGTGACATAGTCTTCAAAAGGCAAAGCGTTGCCGCTGGCGGAACGTATGGCGAAGGCCACGATAAAGCTATGCTACAGAATGTGCGGTTGTATTTGAGATGAATATGACGTGAGAGGCATTGGATGGTGTCACACGAAATGTTCGTAGAACGGAAATCCGCTCTGCACTATTTTAGTTAAAGTGAAATGCTTTAGCATCGGGAACAATAATGCTGAGGCGGAGGATTTAAAGAAAGTTCGTACAACTGAATAGTTCGTTTAGTTTACGTTCGTTCGAGTGGCATTTTACTGTATATGGAACAGCGACCGCGTGGCTTTAAACAAGGAGCGATATTTATTTATTTATTTATTTATTTATTTATTTATTTATTTATTTATTTATTTATTTTCATACTCTCAGGGCCCAAGGGCATTACAGAGAGGAGTGGTCTAACAACGATACACCAATAAGTGCAATTTTGAAGGCGGCAGGTTCTTCAATTGCAGCGACAGAGGCAGGAAGGTGGTTCCAGTCACTGCTTGTTTGCAGCAAAAAAGATGCAGTTTGTCGGTTAGCACACGACAAACTGGCAGCTCCGGAAGCCGCTCCGTTGTTCGTCTGTGCTAGTCTGACTGTTCAAGCGTTGCCAGAGGAGCAACATTACGACTTCGCATGTTTCCTGCATCAATGAAGAGACCGGGCCCTCCGTAACATAAACATGATTCGTTCATGCGAGATGCGAAATTATCGTGAAAATACGCGGCAAGTCGCGCTTTCAATGATAGCCCACTACGTACCAGTGTTGCGGAATGGGCGCCTCCATTCTATTCCAATTCCATTCCGGGGAATTAGAACTTGCAGCAATTCCATTTCTTTCGATTCCTCGGAATGAAAAAACAGCCAATTCCCACTCCGGGAATTGCCGGGCTGTTCAATTCCATTCCTGTAATTTCTCAACGTAGGAAAGACGTCTTGATAGTTTTATCGAGTTAAGAATGAACGCCCCGTAAAACTGAGGTCATCAGATGAACTGCAGAAGTACGCAAAACACGTTACCAAGGTCGAGGGATAGTAGCTTGGTGACATATCTCGTGCAGTACAACCCCCCTACTAATTCGCATAGGGGCAGTTCTCCCGAGCCCCTATAGTATTTGCATGGTCAGCATGTTTGAACAAATGTTGATGTTTTAATATTGTTTATGCTTAAACGTGTTAATGCAAAAATGACGACATAGCATACTTTTATGCTGACAAAAAAAAACACTAAACTGTTTTGCCACGCGCGTGTGCTGCGCTGACTCACAAACCTTCGCCGACAGAGTTTCGGGCAAAGGCGCCCATCTGCCTAGACAGGGGATACAGCATTGCAAAAGGAGTATGAGGGGACACGGCGCGCAAGCTGGTATGCGAAAGCTTGCAGTGAACACAAGCATCGCGCCAGCGTCAATACGCATCACAACTTAAGGCCGAACTATATGCAGCGTTTTTGGTGGCGTTTTCCCGGCGTTTCGTACGCCGGCGTCACTCGGCGTCGACGCCGAGTGACGTCCACCTCAGGACGATCCAGACATCTGCAGCGTCGGCGTCGACGCCGGAAGCCGTTCAATGGACGGAGAACCAATCACCGCGCGGCTGGCAGCAACTTCCGCTACGTAACGGCATCGTCGCTGCTGCCAAAATGGCTGCCACCCGCCTCAGATCTATTAAGTCGTCGCCGTGCTCTGTGTGACCCGCAAGTTCTCAACGGATGCTTGTATTTGACTTAGCTTGTTCCTCAGAAGCTTCGACAGCAAGCGCTCGGGATTTTTTCGAACAGTTTCCGAGCGCCATCCTCAAGTTCATCGGTAGGCTTAGCAGGCCTGAGTGTATTGGCCGAATACGTGGCCTCAAAAACGTTCGACAACTTCAAGCTCAGAGGCCATATATTACTAGTTTGTGGTTCTTCTTATGCTCAATAGGTGGCGTTACAAGTAAAGTAAACAAAAATAGCCTTTCGGCGGTACTGTGATTTGTTTCCCTCCCTACAGAACTGAAAGTTAGGCATAAAACCTGTAATCAGGAATATTTTTGTTGGTGAAGTGACGGATACTTCACACTGCTTTGCGAGGTATCAAGTTCATTTCCTTTGGTCGCATGTGTGACGCTGGGCTGGCGCTGGCCTCAGCGCTTTCCATGAGGTTGGCCGCCCTCTCTGGTGACATTAATGTAATGACGCCGAGAGACGCAACGTCAGTAAACGCCGGAAAAAACGCTGCATGTGGTTCAGCCTTTAGAGGAGCGCTTTTTCGGTCGGATATGCGTCCGAGGCGCCGACGGCTACAGAAGCAAAAACGAAGAAGTGAAGGGTGGGGAGATAGCAGGTGGCTGGGGTGCCGCGGAGGACAAAAAAAGAAAAAGAAATCACAAGGCGTAGAGGTATGCCGCCGTCGTAGCTCCGCACGACGGACACCAACGGCATGGAGCCGCGGTTACGCGAAGAATAGAGAGACCTCGGAGCAACACACTCTATATAAGGACATAATTGTAGTACGCGCGTTGCTTATTATTGTGCCATGCTTGTAATCAGTCAAGCCATTTTAAAAATTCTGCTTTATTGTGATATTCGAGGCTCTGTCTTACTAATGTTTGAAGTTTGAAAAACAGCGCGTAGACGAAAACGTGCTCTATTTCCGAAAAAAGACGTAACTCCATTCCCATTCCATTCCGTGAAAAAAGGCGCTTAATTCCATTCCCATTCCATTCCTCCAAGCGTTGCCCCCATTCCATTCCGGGGTCGCGAAAATGTGGAATGATTCCGGAGTCATTCCAATTCCGGAGTGGCAATTCCGCAACACTGCTACGTACAGATATTAGCTTCGCGAGATTTTCTGGAGCTGTGTAGGTTAGTTAAATGTTATCTTCTGATCGTTTCAGTGGCAACTCGCACTGCTTTACTTGCATGTAGCATTCGTCAGTGTTTTTGTAGTTCGTTCATGACAATGTACGTGGGAAGACACGCGACCTCACGATGTTCTGTTTTATAACTGAGCAATGTCAATTTGGAGATACTATAGAATAGGGGGGCTTTATTATTTGTCAGAAAAGACTGTTCTGAAAATAGGGCGCTTGATTATTAGTCACAAAGCACTGTTATGGATCGTGCGAGTGATCTTTTAGTCATTCGAGGGGGCATTCGCTCTACGGCTATCGCTGAGCGAACGCTCTGAACGCCGACCTTCTCCTGTGTGTTGTTGTCATAGCCAGCTTTGCACCGCTTGTTTTTGCACGTTGTTGACAGGTGGCGGCTCACTGAAAGCGATTTTTTGTTGGCAGTATTGAGAGGATTCTTCAGATTGCTTTAGCGGTGATGTTGAAAGAAACCACTGATCTTGACGACGAGCATTTTTCACTCGACATAGAAGGCCGTGAAAGCACCGACATTGACAGCGAGCATGAAGAGCAGCTGTTAACTCACGAGGAGTGAGTTCTACTTCACTTCCCCACGTGCGTTAATTTTTTTTTATCACAAAAGTGTTTTATGTCGGGGCCACCAAGACTGCACTGACGTATTTCCGTTACGAATATGACGTTGTAAAATGTACCCTAACAGATACGAAAGAAAAAATCCGGCAGATCCCACGCACCGGGGGAATCGATGTAATGCGAAGCAGCCAGCAAGGAGCGGCATACATGTAAGTCACGGCGCACATGACATGCATGTCGTTATTTTCATGTTACCACCTGTCATATATGTTCGTCCTACAGTCACGTCACACGGCACCAGTTCGGGTGTATATCAAGCGAGCGAAACAACCACTAGCTCACCATGAGCGTGGCACGTAAATCATGCAATGCATGGCATGCGAGTCATCGTTTTCTTATTGTCACCTGTCATATATGTTCGTCATACAGTCACATCGCGCAACACCAATTTTGGTGTATATTGAGCGAGCAAAATGGCCACGAGGTCACCATGAGCGTGTCACGACATTCATGACATACATGTCATTATTTTCATGTTACCACCTGTCATATATGTTCGTCATACAGTGACGTCACGCAATGCCAATTTTCGTATACATCGAGTGGTTGCAATAACCGCGAGCTCACTATGAGAGTGGCATGTAAGTCATGGCGTACATGACATGCATATCATGATCTTCATGTTACCAGCTGTCATTTATGTTCGTGATACAGTGACGTCACGGAAATTGAACGGCCGCGACCACCCCGAGACCATGACCTCTGAAGCATGAATTACATGACATGCGTGTTATGATTTGCACCTTAATTCTTGTAAGTTATGTTGTTCATACACACTTGTCGTGGCATACAAATTGTGGTATATATCAAATAAACGAAACGGCGGGAAGAGCGGTAAGCCCCTGGCAATGAAATCATGCCGTTTATGACATGCCTGTCATAATTTTCATGATATCAGCTGTGATTTATGTTTGTCACACAGTGCCGTTACGCCATGCGAATTTCGGTGTACAGCCCATTAGCCAAACGGCCATGAGAGCACAAAGCCGTAGGCGGCTAGACAGATAGACATGAGAGACAGACAGACAGAAGGATAGATAGATAGATAGATAGATAGATAGATAGATAGATAGATAGATAGATAGATAGATAGATAGATAGATAGATAGATAGATAGATACACTCAAAGTCGCCGAAGTTTGCTAATAAATGCTTCGCACTTAAAAACGCCAGGCCTGCGCGGAAATCACAGCACAGTCCCAGCAAAAGCTGGAAGAACGCGCTTTGTAGAACCCGTTGCAAATTCTCTTGGGGCTTCCGATACAAGTATGCTTGCAAGGTATCCACTACTCCAATAATTGATTCGGTGACTGATGACGATGGAGAATCATGGCTGAGTCCTTTGTAATGGGTAGGAACCATTCAACGACACACTCTTTACGCAATTCGTATTGTGTGACGCCTGGTTACACAATTCGGGTTCTGTGACGCCTGGTTGCTATTTTACTCTTCTTCCACGCTATATGAAGTATGTTAACGCGGTTCCTTCTCGACATAACCCATGCGTGGGGTCAGTGGCGTACCAACTCTTTCGCGAGTGGGGGGGGCAAACCTACCTCACCTGTCGGCCGTTATTTGTGCGTTTGTATATATATATATATATATATATATATATATATATATATATATATGTATATATATATATATATATATATATATATATATATATATATATATATATATATATATATATATATATATATATATATATATATATATATATATATATATATATATAGCCCGAGCTATATATATCAGTCGGGCTATATATATATATATATATATATATATATATATATATATATATATAGCCCGACTGTTAATTAAGTATCATCAGTCCAAAAAAACACGGACCTCCACCATCTTCCTGCTCCAGTGGATCAAGTTGCGGGGCAAGCATAAAAGCTGAGCTTCCCACTGTGCTCGAGTCCACTGCTTTATTCGTCGGCTTGTTGGAAGCTGCCACCATTGCTGCAAGCCACCATAGGCAACGCTGATCACGTTGATCGGAGACTAAAGCGGAAATCTTTTTTGGCGCTTCCAGTGCGGTAAAACTAAAAGATTAAAAAAAACTTAGTCACACTCATCGGCTCACATCAGCTTCGACAGAGCAGCGGCGATGATATTCCTTTTCAATGAAAGAAAATGATTTTCCTGAAGCACGAAGCGGTTTGATCGGTCCGTAAAACGTTTGCTCGTTCCCACCCGAATTTGCATCGTCGATAATTTAATTGTCAGTCCAGGCACAGCAGAATAAAAGCATGAAAGAGTGATCTAATGTTCTTGGGCCCCTGCTGAGCGCTAGCCTGCTCTGCACTGATACAGCCCAAGGCACGAAAGCGTCGCATAGGCGGCCCGCACCGAAAAGAGCCTACAAGGAAAATCTTCGCAGCAGAAGGGTAGAAAAATTTTCATTATATAATTGAGTGATTACTGTGATGAAGGAAAACTTCACCTCAGTTGTTGATTTCCCAACGTACAGCCGACAGTGACCACTGTCGAAAGTGGGGGGCTCAGCCCCCCTAACTTTTCTGAGTGGGGGGGCTCGCGCCCCCCCCTTGCCCCCCGGCTGATACGCCTATGCGTGGGGTTTCTGTGCGCAGGAGTTTCGAGCGCCGGCATGGCTGTCTGGTAGAACACTGGGATGCCACAGAGAGAGCCCATGTTCGACCCCCGTTCCATCCTAGATATATTTTCTTCTTTCGATTTTTTTTTCTGATTTCGCGCGACAACGGCGGCGGCGGACAACTACGGCACCTTTGTTGTGATCTCATAAAAGCTTACGCTGTAAAACTGGAAGAAGATGATCCCTTGCCGGGAATCGAACGCATGTCTCCTCGCTCCACAGTGCTAAATGACCCGGCCACAAAGCGTACGTTCTGTGAACGGCGATCTATTTATAAACGCCATTCACCGTTGGCGGTACTCAGAGTTCGGTGACACTTCAGCCTGTTCTCGTTATCCCTAGCGGGATGGCGCGAAGGGCGCCCTTAAAAAATTGGTCGACCCGACCTTTGCGATGCGAGTGCGCCTCCTACAGCTGCCATAAGTGTTTTGCCATTCAGGGCGCGGTTGTTCGTGAGCGCGCGCTTATCTCGTGATGAAGACGGTTTGAACGTGTTGTGCTTTCATCTCAAAGTTTGCTTGGAAGTTACAGAGTGCACGAAGGTGTCATCACTGGCAGCAGCGGCCGCGTTTTGGAAAGAAGCGTGTTGTTCAAGCATAAAGAAGTAAAAGCTGTGACAGCTGTTAGCTTCCGTTCGTCCTGTGGATACTTGCGCGCTGTTTTCTTGCATCCTTCTTTGTGGTTGATCAGCTTGCTTTAAAGGGGCCCTGCAACACTTTTTCCAAGTAGCTATGCAATTGATTCATTAAAGGAGCTTATTGCCTCACGAATTCACCGCTGAAAAAATTTTTGGAATCCGTCCAGTACGAGTGGAGTTACAAAGATTTGTCGCACGCTGCAATTGCATTCTCTCTTCTCTCGTACCGACAAAAGCACTGGAAGTTACGCAGGGAGGGATGGCACGGGGGAAGAAAACACATAACGCGCGCTTCGTGATCTTGAGCGTTTTTAATCTTTTTTTTTCTTCGAATACGCGAATTTTCATTGCGATCGTGCGTGCACGCGTGGACAAGTCGCGGCCTCCCGCGGCGGCCTCTGTAACCACCGAGCGCGCCATGCTCAAATCAGCCAATGGCTGATACAATGTCGGTGACGAGTCATTTTTGAGTACGCAACGTCATTTGTCGAGAGAAGAGAAAGCAATTTTTAGCTGATTTTGAGAATGTATTGTGAATTCCACGCCGCGTGCTGCGCTATAATATTTCGCTCGCGTATTCTCGAGAGCCTGGACTACCGATCAGCAGCGTTTCCTGGGGTGCTATGCAGGATGGCCCTAGCTTCTCGGGAACACGAGTTTGCTCCCGAGCTCGCACTGCGGTGGTCATGGCACAAAGACAGAGCGGAGCGCGTGATAGCAGCATTGACAAAAACGGCTACATGAACGAGCGTGGCGTCAAATCGCATGTGGGGCATCTGCGGCGGTAATCAAAGAAACACCGCGTGCGAACACGTCAGCGCCGTCACTCAGTCCACATTTCAACAGTGCAGCGACGTCAGCGTGATTGTTGCCCTATCTTTTTGCCAACTCAGCATTGCGCCTCCCACAGGCGTGTTCGTGGGCGTTCTTCCACTTTCGGTCATGTTCTTTCGTTCCACCCACAGCATGGCAATTTCCACTCTCAAAGGCAACAAGGGTGCACATGCTGCACTCTCGTGCAGCTCGTTTCGCTTCTATCAAATATTGCGGATAAATATATGGACAGGTTGTCACCAGGGGCGCTCGCATCATGGCGGCAACGCGGCTGTGAGTGGTACGTCGTGAGCGCGGTGAAATTGAGTGCGAGATATCGCAGCCACGTGATGATATAACTTTTTATTCTTCGTGCGTGGCTGCACAGTCTGCGCGATAGAGCTGATAGATGAATCATGCCACTCGCTGGCGTTGCGGCGTGAGCACTGCTCCTTGGAAAGCGCAAACGCCGTGGGTGGACCCGATCTTCGCCGCGGGCGTCTGTCAATCAAACTCATTGACGCGTGAACTCGGGTACAAACTCATTGATTCTGAGAAGGCCCCAGTTCAACTCGTGACTGTCATGGTGCCCGTGTGACTGTCAAAGGCTTCAAGCGGTGAACGCTAAGCAGCAGCTTCTTTGCATATAAAATAATGTGGTCAGCCTTTACTACTTGTGCAAGGCTGGAGCCATAGAGGAGCTTCTGATCACCTAGGTTCTTCCAGCGTTTTAAGTCGGTCGTCTACTCAGTCTGCTCGGTATACGCTTCGAAGTAAAGAACGCATCAGCTCGGTCTTAATTTTGATTATACTAATTAGGCAGGACTTAATTAACATAATATTGAAAGTTTTCTCTTGATTGGTAAGGTTTTAATTAAATAGGCAATAATTACCTCGGGTGCAATTAGCGTGATCTTGATTAGTATGCAGCTAATTAACATACACCTAATTCGCATGATCGTGATTAGCGTCATATTATTAAGGTCTAATTAGGATGACTTTACTTAGCGTGCTTATAATTAACGTCGCATTAATTTGCCTGGTATTAGTTAGCACGGTCATAGCTTTACATGGCTTCATTAGCATGGTCTTAGTAAGGTATGGCTTCATTAGCTCGGTCTTAGCATGCCTTGGCTTAATTAGCTTGGTCATAGCATCTCTTGACTTGTTTAGCTAGGTGTACCGCCCAGCCACTTAGCTAATCAGCCGGGCGTACATCCTCGGGCAGCGAGCACACCATGAAGGGATGAAGAGGGCGCGCGCCAGTCGAGCAACGCGCAAGAATGTTCAGGCTGACCACGATGATTGTACACGTGGCCTCGGGTTTAGCTACGGTCGCGATATTATAAGGTGCTCGGCCGGAACTAATCTCAGAGGCCACCGTGCTAATTATTCTAAAGAATACTTAGTACAGACATTAAAAGCTTCAAAACGAATTTAAAGAGCCTCTGCCTTTAAAAAGTATTATCAGTAAACCTTTCTGGCACTTTTATTGCATGGGTGCACTTCTGCACTCAGTGGAACGACAAACAAATGAAAGTAGAAGCCTCTGGTTTGAAAACACCGCCCAATTTTGTCGACCGTCCTTGACGTGACGCCGCGTTCCATCGTAACCAATGGAACGCAGCGCGCGCTGACGGGTGGATCTGACCTTTTCGTGTCTGTTGGCTCGTTAAAAAGGGGGTGTCGCCAGAGCTCGGCAAGATCCCGAGTTTCGCCAAGCTCGGGCCATCCTGCATAGCGCACCTGAGCATGCTCAAAAAGTGTTGCAGGGCCCCTTTAAGTGTCGAGATGTGACCGTTGTTGGTTGTTGTATTTAATGTATATTAGCTTTGAGCGAGATAAAAATAAAAAATGGGATGGCATCCCGCTGTCCGGATTTTGGGTACATTCAAAGCAGTCTTCACTTTCTTCAGAATCGTCGCGAAAGGTCCACTGACGACGGAATAGTAGGCTCTACGAGAGCGGTGACGTTGTGGCCGTCGAATATTAAGTCCAGGTCGCTAGTTCGTCGTCTTGCGTTGCGGTTGGATCGCGGCGTCGGATCACGGCTGCGTCGGCTTGTTCCGCTGCTTCTACGTGGCGTCGTCAGGTCTTCCTCCGGTCGCGAACTTGCGTCGTCTAGGCTCCGTTGGGCTTGCGGCATGTGAGGCGTCGTCCGCGGCGGCGGAGGATCTTCGGTAGTTCGACGTACAGCAACCGCACCTCCAGCTTTTGCTGCCCTTACTTTTCCGGATAAGGGCTCGAAGATCGGCCCCGAGCAGGGCCGGCCTACTCCCCTGCGATGCGATGACGGGTAGCGACCAGGCGACGGCGAACGGGAAGATCGTCGGGACGTCCACTGCGCTCCTGCGAGGTAGTCGGCGATGTCGCGTGGTCTTTCACCTTGCTGTGGACGCGGTGCGTCGATATCGAAACCATGAATTCCCATCTGACGATACTGGCAGCGGCAGTAGGTGTGGCCAGCCTCTCCGCAGCGGTAGTCGAGTGGGCGGTGGTCAGGGGTGCGCCAAACGTCGGTTTTCCTCGGAGTGTTGCGCTGGCCGGCAGGTGGGCGGTATGGCGTCGGTGGCGGTGGCGGCGCTGTCTAGCGACGGTACTGCGTCGACGCGGCGTCTTGGCGTGGGCGTGGAGGAGAAGCGTAGCGCCGGGCTGCAGCAGCGTAGCTCATGGCTTGCGGCTGAGGTTGTTGCGGTTCAACAGTACACAACGACTGCTGGATTTCCTCTCGAACAAGATCTGCGATAGATGAAACTTGCGTCAGCGATGACAGGAACATTCGATGAAGCTCCTCCCGCATTACGGTCCTTATGGTCTCACGCAGGTCGTCTGATCTGAGTGATTGAATGTCGGCGTAGCCTGGCGTCGAGCGGCGATTAAATTGTCGTGTGCGCATCCCCAGTGTCTTCTCGATCGTGGTTGGCTCTGTCAGGAATTCATGGAGGGCCTTGGGTGGGTTCCTCATTAGTCCCGCGAAGAGCTTCTGCTTAACCCCTCGCATGAGGAAACGAACTTTCTTCTCCTCGGCCATGTCAATGTCGGCGTGGCGGAAAAGCCGCGTCATCTCCTCCGGAAAGATAGTAACACTTTCCTTCAGTAGCTGCACCAGATTTCACGTGGTCGTGACGTGGACAAAGGCAGAAGTCGTCTTCTTCAAGGTGAAACTATTTATTTGGCCTAACTCGTGGCCATGAAAGGAAACTCAAATTACAGCAAGCAATGCAGGCTGTACACTGATATCGGTGCACAGAGCGTCGGTCGTCGAAAAACTGATCATCGTTGGGACGCGCCGTCTTTTATACATCACGCGTCGAACTTTCCACCCAGTCGAAAGAAACACCAGTCCGTGTCTGGCGTATTTTTCCCGTTTACGCCAGAGCGGGAATTCAGACACGGTTTCTGGCGGTCTGACGTATACGACCGGTTTCTCGTGGTCTGGCGTATATGGCCGGTTTGGCTTATACGACCGGTTTGGCGTGTTTTGGTGGGACCCGGGCTGGCGTGTTCTGGTGGGACCCGGGCTGGTGTGTTTTGGTAAGAACCGGGCTGGTGTGTTTTTGCATGACGGGACCTCGTGTAATCCCTCTTTCTGTTATTAAATGCATTGTGGATGAACACATGAACTTTTACGTGGCCATGGGCAAAAACAACAGGCTTGCACAGTAGTTTAGAACTGAAAAATGACTTCTCTGTTTATTTTTTTCTGTACTCGTCTCAGCTTGGTCTTCTGTGACCACCAGAAGCCTGATGTTCAGGGCGACCTGCTTCGCTTCCTTTTCCAAAAGGCTTTCGGCAGCACTGCAGGGCAAAAAGAGAAACAATTCATTACAAGATTCCCTAATTTGATAACTTAAGTTCAATATGTTTGTTGCAGATTTGTGCTGACTTCAGATCCATTTATGTTCATTAAGAAATGCCTATCGATGAACCACGGCAGCTGACTAGGCTCACTAAGGAAGCACTAGCACTAAATATACATTTGCAAAGATTCTGCTATGTAATCCTTATACAGCCTAACTACCAACAAAGGAACTAAGGTAGCACTACCGTTCCAACAAATTGTCACCTAATTTCTTACAAAGCTGAAATGCACAATGCACGTTTAATGCTTTTAGGAATAACTTCGGGAAGGCCCACACCACAAGAAACTGCAACGGCTGGAATGTCAGTGCAATGATGGATAATATCACAGCTGAGGTTTTCCTTCCCCAAAACATTACGGACAGTGAAGAACATGCAGCAGTAGCCATCTAAATTTCAACAATATCAAATCATTTTTTGCATGCAGTTACCTGCAAAAGCAAGTAGACATGCATTTCAGCATTTCACCCATTAGGCATGAGAGCATACTGAACAAAAATTTCGTCGCCGAGATAAATAGCCCTACTGAAAAACTGGGTGCTGAGGTTTGTTGAAACAACCTTCACTTCAGCCAGAGACTAGCAGAAAATAGTGAATTTAATGCATTTTTTCGCTAATTGGAGCGTCTAGCGGCTGCGGCATGAACTAGAGAGGAAGTTACACGAAACCCGCCGGATACTGACTCACCAACCGTGCTACTGCAAAATCGCTTACCAATCAACATTGCAAGCCGTGTTCTCAACCGGCAGCCAAGAACCAGGGCTGGGCAGTATCGAAGATACATGTATCTTAGATACTATCGTAGATACTCGTTGGGTATCTTGTATCTGTATCGCGATACGTCTCGCAAAAACGAGTATCTGTATCTGCATTTCCGATACATTCAATAATGTATCGTGTATCTTAAGATACAAGATACTGCTTTAGAAATGCCACCCTGTAAAACAACAAATGTTGGCTTAACTCTGCTTCTCACGCTGCCACTGCTGCCACTAAGCCACCTCAATAAAGGTGACGACAGTTGCAATCCTTTGTCTTTCCACTAGAGTGTTCCAGTGAGCATATGAAATAAGGTCCACATGCGTCTCTATTGGTGGAACAGAGTCACGTGATGGTGCTTGAGCCATCTCGACAAAAACAGGCGCGCGAACGTGTACGTGCAGCCCACCTTTTGTTTCTCGATGTTTTCTTTCTTTGTAGCTGTGCCGGTGCCATGAACCTTGTTTGTAGCCACGGTACTGGAGCTCCTAATCCCATGCGTGTGGCGTATTTCGCTTAAATTCGGATGTGACTATAGTGTTGTTATCGAAGTTTGCCTTGCGTGGTCCTTCGTTGAAAAGTCTCAAGAATGCAAGAATGGGGATGCTTTGCGTCTCGCTGCTTTCACGCAGATTTGACAGATCTTGGATGTCAGCCTGACTTGCACAATATCAGATTGACTTATATGCAAATTAGATTCTAACAACCGTCGCACCACCGGTGTCGATGCTAAATACAATAGAACAAACATTAACGTAAGAGATGATATTTGGCGTACTTTATCTTTGTTCTTCGTGCTCAATTATGCAAGAAGTTTTTTTAATAGTTTGATTGTAGCACAAGTTCTGTCTTTGCTGTCTTCCATTTGCATCCCACACATTATCTATGTCTCTGTGTAGTTTTTTTCCCCGTTTGTTAACTGTAATATGTATTTTGTAACATCCTCCTTTGTTTCTTTTTTTCTGGTCCTTCTTTTATTTATTCCTATTTTTAATTGTCGACGGCATTGCTACTATTTACATATCTACATTCCACGTGAGTTTACTGTTCAGGTGAAGTTGAGGGCAAAGGTAAAATAATCTGAGCGTGCCTATAGCGCTTCCAGGAACGAAAATTCTGCTCACTATTTATTAAAACTGTGAAATTGAGTGTACGTTATAATAATCGTAATTATAATAACAAATCTTAAAGACGTTACGAAGGGGATTTGATAAACATAATACCAAGTACTCCCGGTTTTCTCATGGGCGTCCCCAGGAGCCCTTTAATGGTATTTTCCGTGGGCACTGAGTTTTCTATTGTCTGACATTAACACCTGAGTTGACAATACATCATGCTCTATATTCGTAGCTTATAGGGGTGTCGCCTGAATCGTGTTTATAAAGGGTGTCACCTAACTGGAACCAAATATTTGCAAAGTGCCTAACCCTCAACTTAATAAAACCAACGATGGGGTTTACCGTCATGTTAGTCATGTTACTCTCATTAGGGTATTTTTATATTGCACTTAATTTCCTAACTAATACAAATGATTTAACAATTCTGCTATTCACTTTAGGATAATGTGCGTTTCGATACGTTTTAGAGGGTATTCTAAAACACGAGATCTCATTTTTGTTTTTTGTTTTTTTGTCGAAAGGTACATGCTACGTAGGGATTTTTTCATGACCACATTGCTGCTCTCCTATTCTATTGTGCTGCAGCGCTCTCAGACGTGTTTCGAGCGAAATAACCGGCAAGTGGACCACGACGAAATGAGGGGCCGTGGCTTAGGCATCGGCTCCACAGAGGTTCAACATTTCTGACCGCCACACACGGCAAAGAAACACCGTCGTCCCTGCGAAGCGACAGGCTGATGGTCCGCGCGCTGGTTGTTTCGCTCGAAGCACGTTTAAGAGCGCTGCAGTATGATAGCACATGAGCTCAGTCACGTGGTTTATTTGATATTCCACGTGTTTGCTTTAAAAGCCAGAAAATATTCACCCCGCAGCATGTACGTCGCCAAAAAATAATTGCTTTGGTCGTTCTTAAATGTGTTCTGCGATGTGACGAAGTGCACTCTGCTCAAAAGTAAATATTAAAAATGTCGCATAATTGACCACAGTTAATCAGCGAACAAAGCGCAATGTAAAAATACCATAACGAGCGCCACATGACGGTAAACCATATGCCAATGATTTCATTGAGTCGCGGTTAAACACTTGCATTTTTAAAATAATTGGTTTTACTTATGTGAAACACCCTGTGTGCCTATCCACTGTCACCTTTTATTCAGGAACTGCCTTGCTATTTGACTCAGGTATATTCGCTTTCCTTTTTTAGGTCCCTGTAATGTGTTTCCTCTTGTGTGTGTGTGTCTGTGTGTGTGTGTTACAAAAAAAGTAAGTAAGCAAGCTAGAAGTAAGCAAGCTGCGAGGCTTTCTTCCGCGTACAGTACATCTGGGAAGTTTCTGGGGCGGCACAAGTTCTCTCGGAGACGATATGGTAAAAGAATACGCGTTAGTGAATATGTTCCTAACGAACACTTTAAGCAAGTGGATAGGTAGGATACGAAAAATCCCTGCAGTTTTATATCCTCAATGAACTGTGATCGCACTCGGTAGTTATCGTCTTCACATGCTGATTCACAAAAAATATCGCTGCCAGAGTTATTGCTCCTCTAAACTGTCGGGTGATTCAGTAATACCAAAGCGGTAATACGCTTACGGACAAAGGCAAGACTCTGCACCGGTATTTGTGCCATCTTGTGGAGGCTTCTTATTGAAGTTCTTGCAATTAAACGACAACCCGCTGGCTGATCGCCAAGTAGAGCAGCGACACCCATAAATTACAAAAGTGTCAAGTAAAAACTACTGATACCGCAGCTTATGAAGAACTGTCAAGTGAACAAATACCAATAACTTGTTTCAGAATGAAACTAATATACACTGAGCAAGAAAGACGCATAGCTTTCGGGATTAAAAACAGATATTTCATTAAAATAAACAAAAGTTGGTCGCAGTTAAGACATTTTCAAGCAAACACATCTGCACATAGGTGCATTTGCAGCGTCATTATATATACATCTATAATAGCAAACTTACAAATGTATCGAAGTATCTTACGATACAATTGGGAAGTATCGTATCGGATCCATTTATTCCGGAAGTATCTTGTATCTGTATCTCCAATACTTCTTGCCCGAGTATTTTGTATCGTATCGCGATACAATTTCAAAGCTATCTTTGCCCAGCCCTGCCAACAACGCCATAGCCGCGCTCACGGCAATATGTTTTTGTTTTTCTAAACAGAGCTTGTGCTCCCACGTCTACCCGAATTTGCCATTTGTGTTGTGTGCTGCTACGTAATGAACGATGAAGCACCTCGCACAGCGTAGAATGCCTCAACGTCACGCTCTGCGCTAGGGTGTGCGAAAAGCAGCGTCGGGAGGAGGCCAAAGACCTGTCATACCTTTTCGGCAGAGCCGAAGCTTCAAAGGATATGGGTTCTGCGCTGCGCACCCATTGCAGCAAACGTGGGTGCCTACAAACCGAAACGCAACGCTTTTGTGCTCCGAACACTTCAAGAATAGTAACTATGAGACCTAAGGACTGCTTTGTTGCTACGCTTCGGCATGTCAGCAAAATGGCAGCACCCTGAAGCCGAGAGGAGCCTCGGTTTGGAGACTTCTCGAACTCTTAAGTCAAAATCACCACTTGTGGAAGCACTGTCACTCGCACCTTGCATCTTTACGCGCTCGCGACCCGCTCGGTAATTGAAGTGGTTTTTGAGGGAAGAAGTTCTATTTTGCCTCCCATGTGGGGACAAGGCGGAGAGGTGGACAAAGGGAAGTGGCAAGGCAGGACGTGCAGCCGCCGCACTCTCACAATCCACTAAAAATACTGCAATATGCCTGGGAAATTACGTGGAAATAAACGCCGTGTATAGGACCAGTGGTGTCGTCATAGTTGAATTTCAGTGTTTTCTAAAATTCTTGTTCAGTATCCCTTTAACCCACTGCGTGGCCTCAATCCGCTTCAACTGAAAGCTAATGCAACCGAGCACTGGAGACGGTATGTTTAACTTGCACGTAATGACAGATGGAGTGCAGATCGATTTCTCCTAGTAAATTTCCATTTCACTTCTGCCTGACAGGCAAGTCGAATACACTCACCGGCAAGTCCGCTTTTTGCCACATTTTGCTCGTGGCTACGTTCTCACGTGGGCCCATGAAATTCGTTGCCATACGCTTATCTCGGCGATGAACCATTGCGTGCAACAGCTCGTGCCCCTTTCTAGTTTGAAATCGCAGCTGCCACTCGAAATTAATGATGTATAAGAAAAGCAGAGGAAACGCACGTTATAACATTTGTAAATGTTGCACAATCAATAAATCTGAAATGCGGTGAACAAGTATTTGATCTTGATTTTCTACGATATATCGCCTTTCTTTTCGAACAGCAGCTGTGATTTCGAACTCGAAAGGTGTGGCAGAAGGTCTCACCCAATGGTTGATTGAAGAC
>JALIZH010031023.1:0-15090 GCA_030522465.1 Rhipicephalus appendiculatus | reverse complement strand
GATGTGAGGCCAGGTGAGGAGCATTCCGTTTCCATTTGTTTCTCCCCATTCCTTAAAGTGGCCCTGCAACACTTTTCCGAGTAGCCATGGAATGGATTCACTAAAGGAGCTTATTACCTCACGAACTGACAGTTGCAAAAATTTTTTAGAATCCGTCTAGTATGAGCGGAGTTACAAAGATTTGCCGCACACTGGAAATGCTTTCTCTTTTCTCTTGTCCTCGTCCTGATGAAAGTGCTGGAAGCTAAGAAGCAGGGAGGTACGTCACGTGCGCCTCGTGACCTTGAGCACTTTTTCTTTTTTTTTTTTTTTTTAGGAGCGAAGTTCCTTAGGCTCTCACGATGTCCTTTGACGCCGTTGTCATAGCTGCCCGTCAGATCAAAACACAGGTGTTACATATACCGTACATGGAGCGTTCATAGCTCGCATATATGTTTAAAATAGACCGTACTCTGTCCGTGCATCTGTCCGTCGTCCGTCCGTGCATCTGTTTGTTTGTCCGTGCATCTGTCCGTCCGTCCACCCATCCATCCATAAACGGACGGACGGACAGATGATTTCATAAACATCCTTTATATTGTTTATCATTTCGTGGACCTGCAGCAGTTACTTTTTTAAAGCGCACACCCTTACAGTGCGATCACGCACCTTTACAGTGCGATCACGCACCTTTACAGTGCGATCACGCACACACACGTGGACACGTCGTGTCATCTTGCAACGGCCCCAGTAACTCTCGAGTGTGCCATGCTCGAATCAGCCAATGGCATGTTACATGAGCCTATGACACAATGATTTTTTAGTATAGGCATCATTTGTCGAGAGAAGAGAAAGCAATTTTTAGTTGACTCTGCGAATTTATTGTAAATTCCGGGCAGCGTTTTCTGACTATGCTCAAAAAGTGTTGCGGGGCCCTTTTAATTAGCAATTTAGTTGACAGCATAAGGGGTTCTGTAAGTCATCCAAAAAGCCGTTTTTTTTTTAAATTCAACACTATAGTAACTCTTTGCTGTCAATCACTTGAGTACGACTACGCAACAAAAAAGACACAGAAAACAGAGAAGGCACGCCCAGGGTAATCTTTTCAACTGAATTTATTGTGCCACTGAACCTGTTTATACACTGACTCGGTATGGACTATGCATGGTGATAAGTACGTTAGTTCACCTTCACTGGCTCTCACCGACAAAGAACTTTTCTTGGTGGCAGCATCTTGTAACTCTTAACTGTTCTTTCAACCTATGCATATGCAGGTGTAGTCTATGTTACGTCAATATATAAGCATGCACACACGTGTGTAGTCTATACTGCGTCAATATATGAACCGGTTCAGTGGCACAATAAATTTAGTCAAAAGTGCGTTGGGTGTGCCTTCTGCTATGTTGCCCGTGTCGTTTTTCTTGCGCAGTCGTTCTGAAGTAATGGATTACAAGCTCGCCCAAAATACTTCTCTCAGTAAGTTTCTTGCGGTCTATTGTCGGGGCCCCTTCCAACAACATAACACGACCGCAGCATTCCATCGTCAAGCACTGATGCACAAGCTCTTTCATGGTTGATCCACCCGCACATTTTCTCGCCACATTATGCACCATCTCTAAAATAATAAGTAAATTTCTTTTACTTGAGCTGTACTCTTTCTTAGTTTTGGACTGGAACAGACCGACGGTGGATAAAGGTACTGAACTTCGGAGGGTAAATATATGTTGCGCAGAGCAAATTCATGCACTGGTGCGAGTGCAGCAGGGCCTGAAGTCATTAATAAATGGCACCAACAACCGTCTCTCCTGGTATTTGAAGATGATGAAAATGATTGTGTACATGTAGTTTTTCATAATTCTTTCTGCATGTATTTTTTTTTATTTGCATATGGCCGCAGCACCGGTTAGATATATTAAATTTCTGCCTTTTTGATAAGTTGTGATTGTAGATTTTCCTGTTGGGGATGCTTTTGTAGCGCATTGACGCATAGTAGTTGGCTTTTGCTGTGGGCACTTTCTGCGTGTGTCTCTTTAGGGAAAAATTGTGTTTCTCTGAACATCACTGTGTTCAAATTTTTCGAATCTTGATGTACCTTGTCTGGAAAACTATCTGGCTGATTACTGTTAAATTTTCTCAGATTATACTGGCTTTTAATACTGAAGCTAAAGCTCCGAGAAAGTGTTTTAGCTATACTCTAAAAAAATGAATAGATTGGATAGTCCCTCTATGGCATGTGACAAGTAAGGGTAACTTTTTTTTTTACTTGTGAGATTAATGAGGCTTATCGAGGAGCAGGAGCATTTTCAGGCAGCCAATGATGATGATGGTGTATGCAGTGAAAAATCCACTCATCGAAAAACTTATTGACGTAAGTCTTCTGTCCTCTGGTCTGTCTGTGCAGGGGATGACATATGCGGTGTGTCTGTGTGCGTGCGAGATAGGGACGACATAGTGCAGCTGTGGAACGCTGACGCACGTCTCAGCGAGGGTGCTACAGTGCTGTCCCGCGTTCACGCCCTCTTGCCACCTGGCATCACCCCAGTTGCCGAGTTCTACAAACGTGAGTGCAACTTCTTAGCGAAGGCTCCAAGTCTGCGTAAGACGGAATAGGATGCAGACACTACACGGATGCGATGCACTGGTGCTTATCATATAAAGGGGCACTGAAGTGAAAGAATGAATCTGTTTCTATTGATAAACTGTACTTTGAAGACTCTAATGACGCTAATTTCACCTTCATTGGTTTATTAATATGTGGGGAAATCAAGGTTGTCATTGCTTTTTTAAGTTTCGCACCGTAATCTCCGCACGTGACGTCGCGGATTTAAATGTTTACTTTTCATGTTTTGGCAACATTGGCTCAATGGAGTTTCCTCTAACTTGGTATGGTGAATCTCTGGCCCCCCTCAGAGGACCTCGTACTTCATTTTTACCAATTAGTAGCTGCGCACACCATTGTAGAAGCCGCCTAAATCTATGACGTCATGGTAGTTGGTGCAAGAATTTCAAGGTGGCATTGCCTCCCACATTTTCTATTGTGCGTTTTCTTGCTTATCAACCTTCTTGTCGTGGCAAGCTTAGTGTTTTTGGTATCTTGAAAGAGTAATTGACTCATACAAGAAAAAATCTTTTTTCTCTTTCATCTCCCTTTAATTCACTCTGTGTTTGCAGATGATCTGTAGCTTAGTGATAGGATAACGTCAGAGTGCTTCAATCATACCAGTTGCATGTTCCGAAACCTGTACACATACATGAATGAATCTGTGGAGGATTGTACACTGTCGCAGCACCTGGGGGTGATGACAGAAAATGCACCGCATAGCCACAGTCGCTGCTGTCTTTGCTTTTATTGCGCGATTTGCTGCTGCAAAAATTAGAAGACGCGCTTTCAAGAAACGATGAGTTTTGTAGACATACTCTCATCTGCAAGATGTAATCTGCATGCGTAAGAACACTGCTCACATCATAAATGCGGCATCCTTTGCAGGTCTGAGCACCGTAAAACACAAATCTGCCATTTAGTATTAGCATGTTCTCACCTACAGAGGGCGCCCAAATCAGCAAATATCCGCGATTTCTTTCAGTGGTGTGCCTGGATTTTGATACATACAACCTATGGGGAGTTTCGCAACTTGTATGATTGAAGAACTCTGGATAATGCGACTATAGTTGGCTTAGTGTATGACTTGTTTATAGTTCAGCATGTCAGGCATTAGGGTCTGTAGTTTCTCTCTTGGCCATTTCAGTTTTCTGCTTCAATCCCTCGTCTGACAATCACGAACCTTGCTGTTCTAAATAAAGTAGTCATTGGTTACGTCAAGCGTAGACCACACCACGCCATTCGTCAGGTCGCTGGTGTAACGTCCAGCCCTAGAATTCATCATGGCGGACACCATTGGGCATGGACCTGTCAGTCACAAAGTTATTCCCGAGGATTGTCTCTTGGACGGGGGCGCTGAACTCCGCATTTTCCTGGAAGGTGCTTTGCACCTGTGGCACCTGTGATCGGGCGAGTGGGGCTGCCGCATCATGGAATGGCATCGCTGGAGAGGTTCACATCGAACAATGACCCAAACGCAGACAGATGTTTGCACGTGCTCACTGCGGCTACGGCCATGATGAATTCCAGGGCCAGACGTAACAGTGGACAGTATCCTAATGTGTTACTCATCTGCTGCTAATGTTGCTGCACCTTTTCCTCACCTCACATTGTCACATATGCCAACATTCATAATAATGAACGTTGGTGTTCCCCTTCCATGCGTGTTACACTTACGCCAGCTAGATTGTACCACGAGAAGACCCATACAAAGCACTCTTGCTACTCCTGGTATGCCAGGTCTGCTGCCCAGAGCAGGGGATCTCCTCACCTACTCACCAATGCTGAACTTCGTTTGTGCGAGTGTTGGCGGCTTGAACCAAAGCCATCATACAATAAAGCTTTCCTGGTCTATTAAAGCACCCGAAGCTTCATTGTCTATCGAAGCATAGGTACCTGTATATTTGCGCGACGTTTCGCGACCAGTGACAACTGCGTGCATGTTAAAGAGTTTCTGCTCTAATATAGCAATCCCCGGACAATTGGTGAGACAGTGAGACCTGTCTTCTGCTATAGTTCAGTATGGTTGTTGCATCTTGTTTAGTGAGTTACTCTTGCCTACAAAGCGGAAAATATCCCCCGTCAGGTGCGAATTGTGATGGACCGTCTGTAAATGCGCAGAATCTGCACAACTTTATTCCGAGACACGTGATATCCTATTGAAAGAAAGAGCAGGTTGTAATATGTTGATTTGCGCATTGCTCAGCCATTAGTTTTAATTAATGTGTAATAAAGGTCTAGTCGTGAATTCATTCATGTTTTACTTTCTTATTAAAATAATCAACTCTCAGGCTCAGAAGTACACGTGCAAGTTGTTATAGAAGCCCTGCAACACTTTTCCAAGTAGCCATGGAATGGCTTCATTAAAGGAGTTTATTGCCTCACGAATCGACTGCCGCAAGAATTTTCAGAATCCGTCAAGTACGAGCGGAGTTTCAGGGATTCCTCGCATGCTTTAAATGAGCACTGACATCAAATTTACGCATGTGGATTTTTTCGCATCTGCGAGTAGCTATCAATCCCCAAGTAACGATTCTCGACTCATAATGCAGCGGAGGGACGAATAAGTACCGGTAATGTTGATTAATATATCCGGTATCGAACGCGATTCAAAACGGGAGGAAAGCCCACCAAATTGTAGTGCTGGTAGCGCTACCTCGCGGCCACGTTGGGGCCGCTCGCCAGCTGATCCCGCTGCCACAAAAAAAAGGTGACGTCACGTCCAGTTGACATCACTGACATTTCGTCTGCTAGGAGCACACGTGTAGCCATGTTTTTGTCGTCAACATTGTCGTCCCCGCCGTCGTCGCAGTCAACATCGACAAGCGAGGATGACGACTTGGAATTGGGAATTAAAGAAGCGGCAGGCTCGCGATCCTGCGTTAAATGCAATGTATCAACCCCGGCCGTACTGCCGGAGCACAGGAACACCAACTGCGCACCTCATGTCGTGGACGTTTGGCGAGTGAATCGCTGCTTTCAGCTGCAGTAGGGCACACGCATACGGTGGGAATAGCCTCGGCCTGGAGACTGGGCCTCGTATCATATGAGAGACCCAACTGCTTCGCCAACACAGGATCCATCCTGTAGCAGCCTGCGTCAAAGTGAAGCGAGCAAATGCGGCTGTTGATCGCAGGCGTCCAGTCCCCCCAGTCCAACGGCGCGCAGTACGAAGTCAACCCACTGGCTACGTTGAGGTTCGAGGCTTGGAAATTCATGAAAGGACACGCACGTTCCGCTTTTTCCGTGCCTCGACGGGCAGGTTCGCACTCCGCAGCGGTTCCCGACATCTTGGCACGGATTGTGTCGCTCCGAATGATCGCACTCGCGCTGTGGAGCACACGACAAATCAGTCGATGCAACACGACGAACCGCACGCACGGATCAACACAGCAAGGAGAGCCAGTGAGACCATCACCGGGCGTCGGCGCCACAATAAACACACTCAGACCGTCGACGTCATTGTTACTAGCGTATAACTAGCGAACGTCACAGGTGTGGATGTATCACACCTCACACGTAGCACTAGTGTCGATGTCGCAGGGCACTTAGTTTTCCGTTGAGCTTTCATACGCTGTTTGCCCTCGAAATAAAATAACTTCCATGCGACGAACGCCATTCAAATTTGGCCAAGAAGACCTATGCATACCGAGCAATCGAATGAAGGACACATCTCAATTTTGAAATTTAATGTCAGTGCTCCTTTAAGCACTGCCTCTCTCCTTTTGTACCAGCGAGCGCGTTGAAAGCTATGTTATTTTGTCAGCATTCGTCATGACCTTGAGCACTTTCTTTTCTTTTTTTAGATGCGAAGCATCTTATGCTCGGGGCTGTGTCCGTCCCGCATCCGGTCACTTTCATAAAGTAGGGAAGCAGCCACTATGCGAACCAGAACACTGTAGTACAATAAGGCCGTCAACCGCCATCACAGTCATGAGAGTCATGGCCGAGAGCACAGAGTGGCTGCTTAGCAATGGCTAGGCAGGTGGTAGGTGCAAGCAAAGAATAACGCGCTCTACCAGTGGTGTCTGTCGCCCACATTGACTCCATTCCTTGATCTGGCTTGCATGTGCTTGCGGGGGCATTGTCCGTCCCTCCTTCCCGCGTCCCACAGCTCCTCTCCTACGCTCCCGCCCTTTCTCTCCTCTAGGAATCCTCTACTCTACGGAGCAGCGCCCGCGTCCCGTTGACTCCATTCCTTGATCTTGCTTGCATCTGCTTGCGGGGGCCTTGTCCGTCCCTCCTACCCGCATCCCACACCCCCCCTCTCTCTCTCCTATCCTATGCTCCCCACCTTTCTCTCTAGGAATCCTCAACCCTACGGAGCGGCGCCCGCGTCCCATTGACTGCATTCCTTGATCTTGCTTGCATGTGCTTGCGGGGGGCTTTGTCTGCCCCTCCTTCTCGTGTCCCACACCCCCCACAGCGCATGCGCGTCCCCCTCCTCCTCTCCTATGCTCCCCCCCCTTTCTCTCCTTTAGGAATGGTCTACTCTACAGAGAGGCACGCACGACAGGTGGTGCGACAGCTGCATACTCCGCTGGGGGGCGCCACGGTAGTTCCGGAGTATGAAAATGACGGAGCGCGCGCGCCTCATTCTCTCTCCTGTGCAGCGCCGCGATGAGCGACCGGACTGCTGGCACGAATTGGGAGTGGCGACGTTTCTCCCGCTCAAGCAAGCCATCACCCCGCTGCTCCGCATCCATACATGGTTCCCTTTAGTGGGAGATGGGGAATTTTTTTTTTTAATGCACGCCTTACTTTCCGTGTAAATCGCGAGTGAGCACGTGGGTATGTCGGGGCATCCCCCGGTGGCCACAGTAGGTATGCAGCTCACGATCCTCAGTTCAGCCAGTGCCCACGGACTTTGTCTTTATGGCGCGGTCATTTGAGTTTATGGCATTGTTTGTGGAGAGAAAAGCGAGCGATTTTCGGCTGACTTTGAGAAATAATTGTAAGTTCCAGGCTGCGTGTTGCGCTGTAATGTTTGGCTCACATGTTCTTGGGCGCCTCGACTACTGATCGGCAGCGTTTTCTGACCATGTTGAAAAAGTATTGCAGGGCCCCTTTTAACAGTTGTATCCATTCCAAGTAAACAAAAATTATATAATTTAGCATGGCACCTGGAACAGAGCTCTTTGAATGGCTCGTCGAACATGGGAGTGCCATCGGCAAAGTCTTCCTCTGCAGCAACATGCTGCACAATTAATGATTTATGTATACTGCACGGAAGAGAATAAACACGACAAGCAGTCCTTGTCTGTTCCCATGTGCTGGTCGTCCTTGTTCTCTTCCGCGCAGTATACATCGATAATGAATCACCAACTGGCTCGATCATCCATTTTGATGCACAGTTAAGTTAAATGAGCACTAGTCACTCAGGAAGAATTTATGAATGTGCACATTGCATGTCACGCCGGTTAAAGCAACACACAGTGTGTGACAAGTCTTTGCAATTGATGTTTACAATTGTACACACCAGCACTAAAAGGGATATAACTAATAAGCGTTTTACTTAGTGACCCCAATGTGTTTGTGACTTTCATTATCTTCAGCTGTGTTACTGTAGGCATTTTGGTGAAGAAGGAAGCGGCTGTAACATATACAGAGCTAGTTTAATGAGTGTCATCTAATATTATGATAGTATAATAATATCTGGGGTTTAATGACCCAAAACCACGATATGATTATGAGGGACGCCATAGTAGAGGGCTCTGGAAATTTTGACCATCTGGTGCTCTTTTACGTGCACTGACATCACACAGTACACGGGCCCTTAGCATTTCGTCTCCATTGAAATGCGACCGCCGCGGCCAGGATCGAACCCGTGACCTTCAGGTCAGCAGCTGAGCACGGTAATGGCTACACCACCCAATGTAGACGACTGTTGTCTAAAGCTGAGGGAGAGGCATGAAGGGCCCGCTTTTGGCGATCAGAAAAACTTGTAAAATTCTTTGACATCACATGCTCTTGCAACTATCTAAAAGCACTTCCCTTCAATAGGCGGGCACTACTTATTGAAACGGCTCGCAGTGAAGGAGAAATGGTTTTTCAACCGACAATGTTAATTGTTGATTGCGGAAATGCGGTGATTGAAACTGTGGCACTGTGTGTAGACGAAGAAGGTGAACAGCTTGTGCGCATCATTTTTTCTTGCTTTGTAGCTCATTTAACCCAACAAGGATGTACAACATATCTCAAGAACTCGCTGTTCTTCTGTTGAACTGTACCAAAAAAAGCAGTTGCCGTGTTTTGCATGTTAGTGTTTCGTTTCTCATGGTAGTGCATGCACATCGGTTCATTTTTCAATTCCATTTATAATAAGGAGAGCCAGGTTGGGGTTTAGTTGGTTGTGCATAGTATCTAAGTGATGCAGTGCATGTCCAGGAATTAGGGACATCGCCGAACAGCGCCTCTAGCGGTCGCCCTTGGAAACATGCGCGTTTTCTATGGGAGAGCGTCGTTTTTCGCGAATAACTAATGGTAGAAGCCATCTTTCACTAAGTTCCCGAGGAAATAGGCTCTACGTAACCATCCCGATATGTCATGGAAGCAGCAACATTATTTACGTCCAAAAACCCGTTCCAAATTGCGGGCGAAGTTTTCAGTATGGGAGCCTATGGAAACGGTCAAATTTAGGAGGGTTTTCTGGCCACAAAAATGCGATTTGCGACGAAACAGTAGCATCGATTGGTAAGTTCCCGGGGATTTATCAACTTCAATGACTCAGCTATCACCTGGTTGCAGCAGCAACTCTTCGAATGGCGAAAAAGTTGTTCCAAAACCGCAGTTTTCATAACAAGGTCGCGGAATTCATTGTGGTAGATATATAAACTGGGTTTTCGTCCGCAGAAACGCGTTGAAGCGATAGCCGAGCGCGTTGAACGACGAGAGATCAAAATCGCTGATAACGCAACCGCGAGTTCGCAGGTTCGATCCCGGATGCGGTGTCCTTTTTTTTTTTTTTTTCTCGCTTAGTCTCGATGCCTTTCGCCAGATGGCATACGACGAAATGTAGGTCATTTAGTTTCGGTTCTTGTTTTTGTTACTTTCTATCCGCACCAAAGTTATCCTGCAAAAAATAACTGGTTTCATGGTATCGTACAATACTAAAATGCTTCTAAGCGCCTTTCTCGTTTAGATATAAAGTATCCAGTCAATAAACAGAAAAACGCAGATAACAGGTTTATAAAGTTGGTTTCTTAAGCTAAATGTTTATGGAGATATTATGAATATTTTTGCCTCTGCAGCTATGCATAGGAAAGAAGTATTTTTGCGACTCTTGTGCTGCCTGAAACGTATGAAACAAATGTTTAGCGTCGATTGTGTGGAATTAAAAGACACAAAAGTATACAAGTTTCCAGCAATCGCAGTTGTAGTATTCGTACAATGAAATACAGCTGAAGCTGTTTGACGCAGTGTATTTGCGTTATATCAAAGCGGAATTTCTTGCGTAAACCATCATGGTCATCGATTCTGAAATACGTTGCAATAACGAATTCGTATTGCTTGTTCGTCGATAATGTCGCGGCATTTTTACAGGAGGAAGCAAGTCATGTTAAGTTTCTTGCAGACCCCGTGGATAAGAAGTTTTCTGTTAACATATTTGTCAAAGAAGATGGCTGGGCATTTTATGAACTTTACACGTTCTAGCGCTGGTTTAATTAGTGCAAGAGAACGGCAATTCTCCTCTACAGCTTTATGCGGTGAATTAAAAACATTATATTTGATTTTTAGAGCGTAAACTCTCTGACGCTATATGTTCCAAGTTCATTCGTCGCGTCTCTTTGACCTTCAGCCGCCGGAGCTCTAGCGTGGCAGGCGTGACGTCACACCACGTGGTCCGCTGGCCAGAGGCCTCGCAGCTGCGCTATGGTGACTAGCCACCATAGCCACCATATGGTGGCTAGCCACCATAGCGGCGCTGGCTCGGAGCCTCACTGCTGCGGTACCACATGAGCAGGCGAATGTTCAAAGATGCTTCGCCAGCGCTTGGTCCTGCAATGTATGGCACGTGGGCTGGGATCGTCCGTGCATGCGCTTGAGCGGAAGCGACAGGCTGAATCCACTCATCCATTGCACATAGCTATGAGGCAGGCTGTGAAATCTTAAGCAAAGTGGAAGTTGCCAGCTCAAAAACATCGCAGCCAAGAGAGGCCAAAGTAGCACGTTACGGAGACGCTTAGCAAGCGCGGACGCGTGCCGAGGTCAAAGCTACTGCAGCCCCCGCCGTGGTTAATCAACACGAACAATTACAAACTGAAGAAGAAGCCCAACTTTAACGAAACACTGCGTCTATAATCTTTGGGAAACAAAGCCAAACCCACGTTTCGCTCGCGATAGATATGTTTTACAAGAGTTTAGCACACCCATTTTTCTTTCTGTATTTGGCGCTAGCTTTTTTGAATAGAACGATTTGTGGATGTCCTTGCACTCATTATTCGCACAAATTAGGTTTTGAACCGGAAAGTCTGCGATGCATTTCAGAGTTCTGTCTTCAGAATACATAAATACTCGAACTTTTAAGTGCGGTGCACTTTAGGGCGGCAGGCTGTCGTACGCTGTCGTTGTCGCCTGGCGTAACTCAGGCAGAACCACATATAGCATAGCCAGCTGTAGCATACTGAGCGCGCGCTCGCGCCAAAGAGAAGTTTGCTTCCTCTTGTTCTTCGAGTGCCATGATGATGATTTTAACGCGTCTTCTTCCTCCTGTTCCTTGAGCGTTTTGATGATTATACGCGTATCAACGCAGGCAGAACGACATATACCATAGCCAGCTGCCGCATATTGAGCGTCGCTCACGCAAGGATGGTCTTCTTTCTCTTGTCCTTCGAGCGCCTAAAGTGCGGACATTACTATTATGGCTGGGTAAATACGACAACACAAGGAACATATAAAAATTGAAAGAGGAAGCAAGCGAGAAATAGAGTGAGAGAAAGAAAGGGAAAAAATTGGATGAAAAATATAAATAAAGAAAAAAAACAGAAAAAACTGGAAAAATGAACAAGAAAGAAAGAGAGGAGCAAGGAAACAAAAAACGAGAGAGAAACAAAGAAGGCTGCCCAACTACGCAGTTCACACTCCCTTCAGGCCTGGCACCAATAGGGGCGAAGCTGCCTTAATTTTTTTTTAACACGAAAGCGTTTTATGCCGGGGTCCACCAACATTTCAGTGACGTATTTGCGTCACGGAAATGACGCTGAGAAAATGTACAGGATCAGATGTTAAGGAAAACAGTTCTGTCAACGGGAGTCGAACCCGCGACCTCTCGGTTCGCAACAACTGATGCCGGGCACGATATCCACTGCGCCACGGCAATTTTTATTTTCTGTATTGCACCGCGCCACGGTCACGCACTCCAGAGTCTTTACAAACGGGCCTTTTATATTTCTCACTTTTCTTTCACAGTGCTTTTGGTCGGCGGGGTTGTGGCGCTTTCTGGTAGTGGTAAACAGAAGTAGTGCATCATGACTAGGGCTTCCGCGATCAGATCCCGCAATGCGTCGTTGCTGCGCGTCCGTCGCAATTTTGTCAACGTCTGAACACACTAAGAGGTGGCGACCTTAGCCTAAGCGTCGGCGTCGCTCATAGCATCTATCTATACTAAAAATCCATACCAAAAGTATCCATCCGTACCAAAAAGTTCTGCGACGCGCGCCTACCTCGCCTCGCTGTAATACCGCGCTCCCACTTACGCTCGCCGAGAGAGACACAAAAATTTTATTAAAAGCATCAGTCAGTCACGTCAGGCATTGCGCGACGCCCCTAGCCGTCTGCAGGAATCCCTTGAGACACGGCAGCATCAAGGGCTTGACTGATCAGTGTTGCTGGACGTTGGGGTCTTGGCTACGGAGCAGAGCCTCCTAGGGTTCTAGAGTGTGTGAACCATCGTATTGACTCGAACATGTCCACACCATGTGGGCCAAATTTGCTGCTTAACTGCAACATTTGCACTGTGGCCGCAAAACTTCTGGGTGCCACTTGCTTTAGAGTACGGGGTTTGGAAAGATCCCTGTCTGAAGAAAAATCGTGGCCGGGCTACCGGAGACACACGACGTGCGTTACGTTTGCCTTTAGTCCAGCCGTGGCGTTCAATAACTCTTTAACGTGCAGCGGCATTTCGACCTTATCCTGCGTTCCTTCAGCGACGTTCTTGGGGCTGTCACACAGCCTTTTCTGTTTACACTCTCACCGTTAGCTACTACAGCTGCCACGAGGGTTTGTTTAAACATTGATCATGAACGTTAGTCGAAGGGATAAACATGTACCACCAAGCGTCAACGCGGATGCATCCACGTTAAACGGTGCTATAGCTGCGAAAGAGCACTACACATTGTGCAAGCTCTCTTACATCAATGTACAGTAAGCATTAAACTACTTCTGGAAGGACACGTTTTACTTTCCTGTTATACCGAATCCTATGCTGGAGGGATCAGCCATGTTTATTTTTTTGTTTACTGAACGGAAAAAAGTGGTTAGTATTTAATGGGAACAATATTGGTCCAAGAGCCGAGCCTTGGGGTACAGCTGTAGTTATTTCGTAAAACTCAGTCTGGGTATAGGCTATTTCCACTGTCTATTCCCCTTGTAATGGGTAACTTTTGAAGAAATGGACGCACGTCCCACGAAAGCCGTAACGTTATAATTCATTCAATAATATGCTAGGGACACCAGTACCAAACAGATTTTTACATAGAGAAATATACGTGTAACACTTTTATGGTTAATAAAGCAATAATGGATAAGCTAAGTACAAAACAGCTCTGTCAATTGGCCGATACGTTTTCTAATCTCATATTGGCAGGGCATTGTATATGAGCGTATGTACTAAGGGTGCGATACCCTGTGTTTTCCTTCAACACATGAATCACGTAAATATATCATGAAATTTTGAGCTACAGATATCCTACATTTGTGCTGCGAAGATTGTCGTCCCTGTCTTCCGAAGACGCACTGTAGGCTGTCTCTGGTGCGAACTGCGTATACGCTACGCTTTCGCGCCTTGCACTGCAGCATTTCAACGGAGGTTGCCGCTAAACAGGGTTTCGTGACGTTTGAGCATTCTGTCCCAATTTCATCATGTTGTACCTGACTTGACGTTTACAACACTGGCGACGAAAATATGGGTGGGAGCCTATAAACATTTTATGGACTGATCAAATGATTTTCCTGTACTTCGTTTGCGGCGACGCTATTCAAACTGAATAACATCGCCCCTGTTCTATATTCCAGTGAGTCGATGAGTCTGTAGAAGAATTGAGTGTTTTTGTTAAACAGAGCAGGGATAGCTAAGTAGGTTCTTGCTTTTGTCGCCTATTAGCATGCTTCGCCTTGCTTATCATATGGTAGCTTGCGGCGATCGTGGCAGTTTGCAACAGGGTGACGAAGAAAGCAGTCGACTCGAACACTGTGGGAAGCCTAGCCTCCAAACTTGCCCCGCTACTCGAACGCTCCTGGAACATGGTCATGGTCCACAGTATTCTGATCTAAGAAAACTGCCCCCACCTGCGAAGGTTGTCACCTGTTCCGAATAATGTTTATTTCCTTATGTCCCTCATTCTCGGCAAAGAAGCATTCACAGAGAGTTGTCCACGTGGACGAATGGTACATAATTACACTACAACTGAATGTACTTATTATACGCATATCAATCCGTCTCGTTAGTAGCCGCTGGTAAATTGACCGGCACGCTGCCATCATGAATACTGCTCAGAATTAGACACCGTTCGGCTATCAGCGGCGAGTTTTCGCAGATTTGGGATGTCGCGTGTGAAGCAGGCGATCTTAGAGCACATTACGAATTTTGACCAATTGCGAAATACCGATGGACAAAAATTTGCAGTATTGAAATTACTTTATTCGCTAACGTTATACGTAGTCATGCATAAGTCGCTATTACACGATGGGTCATTTTCGCTGCATTTGTTGCTTCGCGTTAGGAGCAGGTGCTGTGGGCATGACCCACAAAAATTCGACCAATCATAAGCAGCTAGCGACCGATGCGGAAGCGAAGCGGGGTAGGTTAGTGTTATAATCGCCCCACAGATATCGAAATAAAATTTAAACTTACACCATTTGCATAGGGTTATTTAATTGGAAGGACAGGAGAGGGAGCAGCAAGGAGACATTTGCCCACTTTTCCCTTTCCCCCTCTGTCAAAAGTAGGAGGGCAGAAAACGACACCTAGTATGTATATTCGTAGTCATCCATATTCTTATACAGCGCGCTCAATGTGGTTTCCATTAAAATAACTCGAATGAACGTGCTCCTCTTCCCCACCAAGGCCTTAAATTAGATAACTTTTACAGTAAAAAAAAAAAAAAAAAAAAAAAGCAGTCGTCTTATTCTTAGGGCTTCTCACAAGTACTTTGCCTTGTAAACCACGTGTTTTCTTTAAAATATGAGAACTGGACATATTAGAGGCATAGTACAAGCTTCGTTCGCTTTAATTTACAACGCCGCCGAACTCGGACTATAATGTTTGCCGATGGAATGCCCAGATTTAAAACAGG
>JALIZH010031019.1:0-19022 GCA_030522465.1 Rhipicephalus appendiculatus | reverse complement strand
ACTATTCCACGGCATGTTTAGGGGAGGCGCTTTACATAAACACCTATGCTTTTCTTATGTTGCTTAAATTGATGTTAATAAAAAAACCGGCAGATCCCACGCACTGTGGGAATTGTTGATCTGATGCGAAGCAGCCATGAAGAAGCAAATCATGCTGTACATAATATGCATGTCATTATTTACATGTTAAGACCTGTCATTTGTGTTCATCATACAGTCACGTCGCGCAATACAAATTTTGGTGTATATGAAGCTTAGCGAACAGGACGCAAGCGCACCATGAGCGTGGCATGTAAATGGCATTGTAGACATTATGCACGCCAAGATTTTCATGTCACCACCTGCCACTTATGTTCGCATATTAATTTTTTACCTCGACCGCAGCGAGACGCGAGACCAATCCGCCTCCATTTCGCATGCGTTCGTATTCTCGCGCTTTGCTCATTGTGCAGACGCCATCCGCGTTCCAGCGCGCCCAAACTTGACGGACACTTTGTCAATAGGGAGTTTTCGAACAGCATACGTGTGGAAAGCTTGCGGGCGTTGCGGTGCATGCGTCGTACGCTCACCTCTTGCGGGCTCCCGTTAACCGCAACACCACGCCCGCAAGGTTTGCGTACGCTATTCGAACACTCCCTAATTCCAAAAGTGTTTTCCTGGAACGCCTGCGCCCAATGAGACGGGGCCGGTCAGAATGAAACAGCGATGCGCGTCTCCCTCCTTGCATGTTTAGAGACGCCGGGCACAGCGACGCTACGCAAGCAAAGCGCGAGCGCTGTAGAGTCCAATGCGGCTGGCGTCCGTTTGCGCGCCCCGGCGCCCACCGGTACCGTGCCAAAGGCACGGCTGGAGGGTTAGACGGATGACCGGGCGGACGTACGGACGTGCGCATGAGGATTAAAGGCTTTCGCCTTAAAAATTTGGTGTATATCGAGCTAGCAGAAACGGCCACGAGAGTGTCATGAGCGTGGCATGCAAGTCATGTTGCGCATGACATGTCAAGATTTTTATATTACCACTTGTCATTTATGCTCGTCATACAATCACGTCGCTGAATACCAAATTTGGTGTATATCAAGCTAGCGAAACTAATGGAGGGAGTACCATGAGCGTGGGCATGCACGTCATGTTGCACATGACATGTCATGATTTCCGTATTACCACTTGTCATATTTATGCTCGTCATACAGTCACGTGACTCAGAACCATATTTGGTGTATATCAAGCTAGCGAAACGGCCACGAGCGTGCCCATGAGCGTGGCATGCAAGTCATGTTTCACATGACATGTCATGATTTCCATATGACCACTTGGCATTCATGTTCGTCATACAGTCATGTCACGCAATATCAAATTTGGTGTATATCAGGTTAGCGAAACGGCCGTTAGGGCGCCATGAGTGTGGCATGTAAATCATGTTGTACACGACATGCAGGTCATGATTTTCATATTACCACCTATCATTTATGTTGGTCATACAAAAATGTCTCATCGTACCAATTTTTTGGATATATCAAGTTAAGAAAATGGTCTCAGGAGCACTAATGACATGGCATGTAAATCATACTTTTCATGAAAATTATTCATGATATGAGCAGTCATTCATGTTTGTCATACAGTCATGTTATGCCATACCAATTTCGGTATAAATCCCATTAACGATACGGCCAGGAGAGCACAAAGTCGTAGGCGGCTAGATAGATAGATACGCGCAAAGTCGCCGAAGTTCGCTAAAGAAATGCTTCGCATTTAAAATTCCCCATCTCCCGCTAAAGGGGACCATGTGTGTATGCGAAGCAGTGGGGAGATGGTTAGCTTGAGCGGGAGAAACGCCGCCGCTCTCGTTTCGCGGCAGCGGCGGGCGCTCATCACGGCGCTGCACAGGAGAGAGAATGAGGCGCGCTCCGTCATTTTCATGCCGCGAAACTACCATGGTGCTCCCAGCGGAGTATGCAGCTGTCGCACCACCTGTCGTGCGCGCCGCTCCGTAGAGGATTTCTACAGGAGAGGACGGGGGGGAACCGTAGGAGAGGAGAGAGAGGGGGACGCGCATGCGCTGTGGTGATGCGGGCTCCGTAGAGTAAATATTCCCAGAGTAGATAAAGGGGTTGAGCGTAGGAGAGAGGGGGAGAGGACGCGCATGCTCTGTGGGGATGTCGGACGCGGGCGCCGCTCCGTAGAGTAGAGGATTCCTAGAGTAGAGAAAGGGGTGAGCGTAGGAGAGGAGTAAGAGGGGGGAGGGGACGCGCATGCGCAGTGGTGGTGTGGGAAGCGGGAAGGAGGGACGGACTAAGCCACCCCCAAACACATACAAGCAAGATCAAGGAATGGAATCAACCTGGGCGACAGACACCACCTGCCTAGCCATTGCTAAGCAGCCTCTCTGTGCTCTCGGCCATGACTCTGGTGACTGTAGTGGTGGTTGACGGCCTTATATTGTACTACAGTGTTCTGGTTCGCATAGTAGGTGCTTCCCTACTACATGAAAGTGGCCGGACGTGGGACGCGGGATTGACACGGGACACGGGAGGGACGGACATAGCCCCCGAGCATAAGATGCTTCGCATCTAAAATGTGAACTGTGCGGTTTATCCGCCAGAACCATATTTATGGCCTATGCCGTATTCATTCAGACGTTCCGGGTGTTCTTTAACGTCGACTGAAATTCACCCCCCACTGAATTTCAGCCATCATGGCAACGATGCGAACCCATGTCCTCAAGCTTGGCTGCGAGATAAGTTAAGCTCCAAACCACCACCCAGATGACTGCGTAAAATTCACCATTTCGCCCCCCCCCCAAATGTGGTTGATTATGATGCAGTCAGTGAGTTCTGTTTACTGCCTGAAACAAAGAGAATTGTAGGAAATAAAAAGCTCAACTACTGAAAAAAATCACGGAGTGAATGATGATGAGTGGGCGAAGCTCTGGAGGTTCATCGGTAAACCGTGAATCTTCCGTCAATTTTCGCCCATAACATCATCAAAAGACGTGACAAACACTTTGTGTATATATACAAGAAATTTTATTTATTCTTAAATGGTAGCTAGACGTGGCTTCCGGTCCCCCTTCATTTTAACGGCTGCATGGTCGGTGAAGCGGAGGGATAGGTGTTCTTATATGGCTCCGTAGAGGATTCCTAGACGGGAGAGAGGAGGTGAGCGTAGAGCAGAGAGAGGAGGAGAGGACGCACATGCGCTGTGGGGATGTGGAACGCGGACGTCGCTCCGTAGAGTAGAGGATTCCTAGCGGAGGAATAGGGGGTGAGCGTTGGAGAGGAGAGAGAGGGGGGAGGGGACACGCATGCTCTGGAGGAGTGTAGGATGCGGGCGCCGCTCCGTACAGTAGAGGATTGCTAGAGGAGAGAAAGGGGGTGAGCGTTGGAGAGGAGAGCGAGGTGGAGGGGACGCGCATGCTCTGGAAGGGTGTAAGGACTAAACCCCCGCAAGCACATCCAAGCAAGAGCAAGGAATGGAGCCAACCTGGGCGACAGACACCACCTGCCTAGCCATTGCTGAGCTGCCCCTCTATGCTCTCGGCCATGACTCTAGTGACTGTAGTGGTGGTGGACGGCCTTATTGTACTACTGTGTTCTGCTTGACATAGATGGCCACACCGCCTGCGGGACGCTCTGCTTCCTCGGTGCACACGATGGGAACTAGAGGTGGTCTGGAACGCGCTTATTCTTCATGGTCATCAGCGTCATCGTCATCATTATCGCGACATACTGCCGGTTACGCCTGACGCAGGACAAGGTTAGACTAAAAGGAGCTTCGCCGCTAAAAGACGAGGGGACAGCACGGGCACAGGAAGACCGCCAAGCACACATTTACCTTCAAGTTTGGTGCCACTCGCGTGAATCAGCCATACTTTTTTCCGCTTCATTGCAGATATGCTATCATCCTCAGTTTCATTCTTGTTAATGGCGTAAGCTTGACATTGTAGTTGAATTTGGACTTCTGTTACCTTTCATATTGTTGACATAGAGACATTGCTGATAACATTTATGCCTCCTTAGGAATTTTACAGCTGCATTAGCACTGACAATTACAGATTTTTTTTTAACCGCTACCCTCACAACCGAGGTCGGCGGGATGTTAAGAACAGCCGGTAACAAAGCGCATCAAAGCCTCAGTCTGTAAGCATGCAGACGAGTAGTTTTTTAAAGACGAAAGTCCTTCTTGGGTACTTCAACGCAAAAATTTTGGTCTGGCTGTCTGTCTGTCTGTCCGTAACCCGATTCAGCTACTCGGCCGAAGTTTAACCACTTTATGAACGCCCAGCCATCTT
This sequence comes from Rhipicephalus appendiculatus, assembly GCA_030522465.1. Classification (NCBI taxonomy): domain Eukaryota; kingdom Metazoa; phylum Arthropoda; class Arachnida; order Ixodida; family Ixodidae; genus Rhipicephalus; species Rhipicephalus appendiculatus. The sequence continues at coordinate 14,734 of JALIZH010031019.1, read as the reverse complement.
GAACTGGTGTTTGCGTTCATACTTGTGAACATATTCGATCAAAAAGCAAATACTACGCATACCTGAGGCGCAACATTAATACGTAAGTGTCAGATCGTGTGCTCTTTTATTAGAAAATACATAGGTACGCAATTCTAAAGACCCTAGTGTTCTTTAGGCTGCGCTGAAAATGCGACGCTGTGCACGAAAAAGCCCTGTGCCGACGATAAGGTGCTGCCGCTGGCAGTGGCCCTTGGTCACGGTGTAATGCCCTTGGTTCAGCAGACGCTCATGTTTTAGATGTGAAGCATCTTAGAGCGGGGTTCAATCCGGTGGTGTGCGGCGTGACCACCCTTACTGCGCATGCGCAAACCCTTTCAAAAAAATAATAATAAACCTCCTCTCCCCCTCTCTCTCCTCTAGGCATCCCTGCTCGCGGCGACCACACTCCCACTGCGCATTCGTGTCCCCCCTCTCTCTCCTCTCCTACACTCCCCCCTCTCTCCTCTAGGCATCCCTCCCCGCGGCGTCCACACTGCCACTGCTCATGCGCGTCCCCCCCTCTCTCTCTCCTCTCCTAACGCCCCCCCCTCTCTCGCCTCGAGACGCCGACGCAGCAGCGTCTGCTAGCGAGTTTCTTGTGTGAAAAAATTGGCCGCGTATCTGCGTGCTTCGCTGCAAATGTCGTCGAAAGACGATACTCTTCTGCCGGCCGTACTACAATGTTATGCCTTGCCTCAGACAGCGCTTTCTCTATGTTGAATCGGCCGCATCTGGCTGGCCTTGATAAAATAGAGCAGGCGCTGCGTGAGACATGGACGCCATCTGGCAGTGCTGTCGAGAAACATCACCTTGTGCAGAACCCAGCAGCAACATATCGTCGGCCGAGGGCTTTTTCTTGCATAGCGTCGCTTTTTGAGCGCAGCCTAAGAAACCCTGGGGTCTTCATAATTACGTATCTATGTATTTTCTTATAAAGAAACATACCAGAGACTACTTATTTATTGACGTTGCTCCTCAGACATGCGTAACATTTGCTTTTTGATCGACAATGTTCACAAGTATGAACAAAAATACTTGTGCAAGATGGCTGGACGCTGAGAAAGTGGTTAAACTTTGGCCGGGTGGCTGAATCGTGTGACGTGCCGAGAAACTGAGAAACAGACAGACAGACAGACAGACAGACAGACCAAAATTTCTCCGTTAAAGTATCCCAAGAAAGACTATCGTCTTTAAAAACGACTGCTCGCGCTGCACAACCGTTCACTGGCCACCCCGTATAAATGGCACTGGATCTTAACCTCCAAGGTGGTGCCGGTGGGAGATTTCTCCTGTGCGTTGTTGAACAATAAAAATTCGCAGCGTGCGCATTGGCTAAAAGCAGACTGCGGGTCTCTGTGTCCAGTCGGAGTCTTCTGTCTCTCATTGCCCATTAGCAGCGATTGACATGTGCCAGTAGGAAACACCGGTCCATCACCGCGTGCTTTGCGCCTCCCCAGGTTCCTCTCCTGCGCAACGATGCGATGAGCGCCAGTGTCAACGCCGCCGCCAGTGTAAGCGTTAGCACCCGCTGCAACCTAATTGACAGCTCATATCATGAAAATTATGACATGTATGGCATAAACGGCACGATTTACTTGCCATGGTCCTGACGCTTTTGCAGCCGTTTCGTTAACATGATATGTACCAAAATTTGTATGCCATAACAACAGTGTATAAAGAACATAACTGACCAGTCATAATGTACAAATGACACACGTCATGCAATTCAAGATTTACATGTCATAGTCTCGGGGCGCTCGCGGCCGTTCAATTTATGGATATGCGCCCCGCCAAGGTGGTCTAGTGGTTATGGCACTCGACTGCTGACCCGAAGGTCGCGGGATCGAATCACGGCCGCGGCGGCTGCATTTTCGATGGAGGCGAAAATGCTTGAGGCCCGTGTACTTAGATTTAGATGCACGGTAAAGAACCCCAGGTAGTCTAAATTACCGGAGCCCTCCACTACGGCGTCTCTCATAATCATATGGTGGTTTTGGGACGTTAAACCCCAGATATTTATTTTTTTAATTTATGGATATGCAACAAAACTGGTATTCCGTGACGTCATTGTGTCAGTAAATAAATGACAGGTGGTACAATAAAAATCATATGGCATGTCATGTACGCCATGACTTACATGCCACGCCATCACTTACATGCCACGCTCATGGTGAGCTCCCGGTTGTTGCAACAGCTTTATCTACACCAAAATAGTACTGCGCGACGTGACTGTATGTCGAACAGATATGACAGGTGGTAACATGAAAATAATTACTTGTATCTCATGAATGTCATGGCTGGCTCATGATGAGCTCGTGGCCATTTCGATAGCTTGATATACACCAAAATTAGTATTGCGCGATGTGACTGTATGACGAACATATATGACATGTGGCAATAAGAAAATAATGACATGCATGTCATGAATAGCAAGATTTACATTCCACGCTCATGATGAGCTCGCGGTCGTTTCGCTAAATTGATATACACTAAAATTGGTGTTGCGTGACGCCACTGTATGATCAGCGTATGTGGTAACATGAAAATATTGACATGCATGTTATGTGCGCCGTTACTTACATGTATGCCGCTCCTTGCTGGCTACTTCAGAATTACATCGATTCCCCCCGGTGCCTGGGATCTGCCGGATCTTTTTTAGCGACGCACGTTGTTCTAAGTGTCAATATTGCTTTCATATGCATACACTCCAGAACAAAAAAATGTACAACAAGAATGAGCGTTGATTTACACGTCTGAGGGCGCCGCTGTGGACGCATGTGCTCCGAAGACGTTTTTATGGAAGATTGCTCACCCTCTGGTGCCAAAATTATTGAGCCACTGAAACAGATATATTGCCGTAAACATTGACTTCAGAGGGACAGAGCTATGAGACCGGAACTGAAGCAGGTGGCGTTCGATGAGCGTCTTTATTGAGCCACTGGTATGAACGGGTGAGGCCGTAAAGGGCTATGTAATAAATTCGTTGCATGCTGAAATTTGTGAGTCGGAAACAAATGACCAGCCATCTTATATTCGGATCACTTAATTATGGAAAACGCCTGCGCTCTTTCTTCAACCGGGAGCACGTTTCCAGAAATCCTGAACATGCGGACTTCTAATGTCAGATGAGCCTTGCACCATAATAATATCTGGGGTTTTACTTCCCAAAACCACGATATGATTATCAAAGACGCCGTAGTGGAGGGCTCCGGAAATTTCGACCACCTGGTGTTCTTCAACGTGCACTGACATCACACAGTACACGGGCCTCTACCATTTCGCTTCGATCGAAATGCGACCACCGCGGCCGGGATCGAACCTGCGACCTTCGGGTCAGCAGCCGAGCACCGTAGCCACTGTTCCACCGAGGCGGACGCGCCTTGCAACAAGCGACGTTTGCGCTGTGTTTGTACTCGTCTTCTTTCGTCCGTGTTTTCGTCGCGCAGTTACTTTGAAGTCACGGACCACAACTAGCCCAAAATACTGCTATCGTTTGTAAAGTTTCCAAATGAACGTGTAGACCCGACAATACTAAACTTGTGAAGACCAATTATGAACTTCGGCTTCTCTCATTTCTACATATAGCATATATAGATATAATTCCCTGCAGAAGTTCCATGTCTTAGACGCTCTGTTCACAGTTCCCTGCTCCGCCTTATCTCTACCACAAACCCTTTATCTATGACAGTGTCAGAAAATGTGGCGCCGAACGCCTTCCTCCTAAGTTTTGGGAGAAATCCAAGCGCAGAACTTGGAAGCTAATGCAAACAGCCCCTTTATAGAAATCGCTCGGCCGGCTGTTTCAGGCGGTAGGGGTAAGTACTGTTGTAGCTTGTAAACAGCGCGCAAGCAAAAAAGTTCGTGGCTAATTGCCTGCGACGCCGCGCTTCTCTCCGCATTACCGAAGAATTAGACTCACCGAAATCCCTACAGGTTTTCTACGGAGAGCCTCCTAATGTAGTATACAGCTTCTCTAGTCTTCATGATCGCAGGCTGCCGCATCTCGTTCTGGAACGGCCCAAAGTCTGCGGGGGAACCTGTGTCAAATCAACACGTACGGCGGAAAACACTATAGAAACCGCACTTAGCTATAAACGTACTGTGCAACTTCGCGCAAAAAAACAATCCGCGTTTCTCGTGTCCTCCCCCAACGAAGCAACACCGCCCACAGTTTCCGAGCCGCTCAAACATTTTAGCGAGATTGCTTCCCTCGCGATTTCTTCGTCTATGAGCGTCAAGGTGAAACGATATGGAAACACCGGTGTTGAAACCACCGCTGCCGCGAGACCACTTTTCTCGCTCTTTCCTTTAGAAGGCCGTTGAGGCAAACTTGCAGTGGCTGCCTTCGACCGGCTCCTGCTTTTTGTTATTTCTACCTAACTTTGTGTTTATTAGCATCCTCGCAGGCTTGTTTGCCTAGTTTAGAAAACGTGTACTGTTTGGTTACCAAGACACTCGTGTTCTTGTTGAGAAGGAAGTGGCGTCTGGTTTCCACGAGGGGCGTCGATCTTGAGGCGTTGTCGTCTGGAGCTGCCCTTCATACACAAACCCACTTCGCATCCCACTGTCCTCGTCATTGCCCAAAATACAAGCAACATTGGTTATTTCATCTTCATTGCCACACACCTTACTTGCCAATGCCGTCGACGTCGCCTTTCTAGCAAAATTTCAATGTTCGTTCTCAGCGTGTCCCGACGCTCAGTCTTTCGCATCCCCCTCTTCCCGTCCTACTTTCTCGCCTGAAAATCGAATTGTCTGTCCACTGCCCTGGATGAATCTAACGTAACGTAGTAAGTCTGCATGTCGTATCCCCATTTCTGGACATTCTACCACTGCCTTCCATTGGCATGCGAGCAGGTGCAAGCAAGAAACGGTGGGCACCAGATAGTGCTATAGGATTTCCTGGAAGCGCCGCGGTTGCCATTCTCCAGTTACACGTTAGGCGTAAGATGCGTGCTTCGTTCTGTTTTGGTAGATTCCCTTATAACCTTTTCAACGGGAATCCTGAGTACGCATGCGGCCGACTGCTTTTTGTTCTATCCTCTCGCTCTTCTTTCTAACATAATGATCATAGGCGTGCGCACGAGGGTGGCAGAGGGGGGCGGCCGCCCCCCCTCGTCACCTAAGAGAGGGGGCGCAAAATTCTGCCCCATACATTGACTTAATAGGGAGGGGGGGGGGGGCGCTGCGATGAACCCGCCTGCCCCCCCCCCCCCCTTGAAGGGGAACCCTGCGCACGCCTATGATAATGATCATTTGTCGAAAAGTGCAATGATCACGAAGTATTGTACGGGCTGTTTTACTGATGTTTGCGTAGGCGCCCCTATATCGCGATGTAGAAGTAGGAAGCCATCCCGGAGTAGTAGGAAGCCACCCCGCTCAACGATGGCCCTGACCGCCAATAATAACTAGCGGAAGAGGCCACGCGGAATTGATAACCAGTGGTCGGACGGACTACACAGCCCACCAACATGCTAGATTTTGTGTGAATGAAGATGTTGTCCATCGCGGTGGAGTGGCGGTTACGGTGCTCGACTGCTGACCCGAAGGTCTGCTAGAGACCCGTGTACAGTGCGATGTCGGTGCATCTTAAAGAACACTAGATGATCGAAATTTCCGATGCCTTCCACTACGGCGTGCCTCATAATCATAATGTGGTTTGGGCACGTTAAGCCCGTGTTATTATTATTATTACTAGTTTGTATGAAAATGCTTTCCATCAGTGACTGCAGTGCATTTGGTAGCTGCATTTCCGCTGGTTAAAGTGGAAGTAGAAAAAAATTGGCAGATCCCAAGTACCATGGGGATCGATGTAATGCGAAGCGTGCGGAGGCAAGGTGATTGGATTGTAATTTTTTATTGAGAGAAACGTAACGAAATGCGCAAATGTGCGCAAAGATATGCGCAAATGTTGTACGCATAGACATATGTTCAACACTCGCATATGTTTCATATAACCAGTTGTTTACAGTTGCGTAGTGATGCCAACAGAAACATGCGTATTACCAACACAAGAATTGGTAAGCTGATATGTAACACTTGTGCTTCCGAGGATGGTAGCCATGGATAGTGCTTCGTGGACCAACTACAGTTAACTATACAAATGACGTTAACCCGACATGACGCCTCCCTCATAGGAGTACATATGTAATGTTCATGAAATTAGACAGCCAGCACTGCAACCACAATTGACGTTTCACCAACATTACGCCTGCATAGGGTCATTTTCCAAAGCAGTTCCGAGTTCTTGCGTGGCTCTGTGGTAGAATACTTGATTGCCCCGGAGATTGATTGGGTTCGATTCCTGCTGGGACTCTGATGTTTATTATTTGCATTCGTCGGGTCTACGCTGCCGACGTCAGTTTTTCTTAACACTCTCGTATTTAAATGACTAAGGGGTGTGCTCGCCGTTCCTGGGTAGATATAAATTGTCGAACACCTGTGGCGCATACCCGCATACCGCGGCCCGTGGTATACGGGTATGTGCCACACGTGTCTCCAGGAAAGGGTTTGACGACGTACGCGACAGGATTTTCACATTATTCATGTTATGACCAGCCAGACATATTCGTCAATACTTGTTACCCTCCCATACAAATTTTAGTCTACCCCAAGCTATGGAGGCGATCACGAGAGCACCCAGACGTAGGCGGCTAGATAGATAGATACACTGTAAACGCAAACTAGCCGAATTGGGAGTTTTAAGGGCTTAATACTACCTTCACTTGGGACCGTACTCCCTTAGGGAGTATTAAGATCGGTGTAATAAAGTTCTGCGTCCTCAATTTTACTTCCTTGAGAAATTATGGGGATAAAAGGTGGAAGAAAGGAGGTAAATTCACGATCTGACGCCATTTTGTCAAATGGAGTTCAAGGACAGAAAACTCCTATTTCACTTTCTCGGGCATATCTTCCCTTTATTTTATCCGAAGCTACAGTGCCTTCAGTGCTGGCGTGCATGTATGCAACTGCGCGGGCGATAGAAGTGTTTCTCAAAGTGCTTAATAAATTCATGAACGTGCTAATCAACGATTTCTTCGTCTCGTCGACTGCTGCACATTGTTGTACGGAATGCACACTACCGCTGGGCTCGGGTTCACGATGCATTTCGACCACAGAATGACTTCGCTTATGTTCTTTTACCATCAAATCGAAGTTAAACTAAAAGTAGGAGCGTGTACACCCTCGATGTGGCCTATCGACACCGCATGCACAGTCAGTATACCCTTTTGGATGACGAATTGGGCACAGGCGGTGTGCCTCAACGCACGGAATAAGATCCGGCGTTGAAAGAACGCGGCGAAAAAAAAAGAAAAAAAGAGAAACGAAAGAAAAAACGCGACTATCCTCAAGCGGCTGCTCCGAAAGGAACGAAGCGCCTTTGACCTTCTAACGGCGGCGATAAGAGCGGAACAACCATCGCACGCATGCGCGCGCGAGGGGAAAAAAGAAAGCAAAAAGAAAGAAACGCAACAGAGTCGCGAGAAACGCGAGAAGTTCCGAAATGACAGCGGGTGCTACCGCAGGCTGGCCCCAGCGGCGTGCGTGATAGCGAAGCGAAGCCGTCATGGGATAACGTCGGTTTTGTGAAGGACTCCTTTCAACTACCCTGCTATGCGTCAATCATGTGTGCACATTTCATGCCGGCAGCCTTACTGTGTTCTCGTCGCGGGACGTGAAATGTGTGGTTTGACGACAGTGCAACATGCACTGCGTGTGCAATGGTGTGGCAATGGCCAGGTGACTCAAGCGAGCAGCAGCTGATGAGCGCGCCGCGTTCGCGGCACATTCAGGAACACAAACGGTACGTAAAACTTATGTTTCCTCTGTTTGCGCGACCTTGTAGCTTGGGCAGCAGTAGGTGCTCTTCTGCACATTGCGTCGCGTCAAAAGTGCAATGAAAAGCGAAAAAAAGAAAGGTCATTAAGCTCACATAACAACGATGTGTGATACGTGTTTCGAATTGGCTGACCGCTCGGCGTGGCCAGCCAATTCAAGCGAGTGCGCCTTAAAACTGAATGTTTGTACGACATAATTTCCTTGCTTGCGATAAAGCATGAATGAAGCAGTGCTTCCAGGGAGTATACACTTAAGCAACAAAAAAAAAAAAAGACAGCTGTTATCACGCTGTCATGTGGTAACACATGCATTAAGGCCAGATTTGTTTTCTATTTATTCTGTTCTCATGCGCAGATTATGAGCAAGTAAGAATACTTTTTGACGACAATTTTGCATTGTGCACTTTGTCCGTCTCCAACACAAAAAGTTAAATTGCATATCAAGGCCCATTGACATCATGAGCTTGTATACATTTAGCTAGAAAGAATAAGTCATGTTAATGACAGATTATGATGGCCATATGATGTGTAAGACATGTGCTTAGTTACAGTGTGTTTGCTGAAGCACATGCATTTTATGGTATGGTCACTTCGGTAGTCACATATCAGCACTAGAGCTTGCCAAGGTTACATGTTCATATTTATGGAATTTAGGAGATGTGTCACTTGTGCAAGGCTAATTTAATCACATTGATATAAGTCAGTTGAATCTGTTGAACCTCGTTGTTGAATCACCTTGTTCCTTCCCTCTGGTTATTTTGTTTTACTTTCTGTTGCCATAGTGTTTATGATCAGCACACAGTATTTTGACTGTTGACACAATTTCTGACAAGGTAAACAGGCTGGTACTTTGTCCACGTCTTCTATTGTCGTCATTACAAGTGAACTGTTTAATTTTGCCATGAATCAATACCAAGTCGCCCAATCTTCAGTCCTAAACAGAACAACAGAACAGCTGTGGTTGATGAAGAAGCTAGTGTTCCATGTGTTGTAAGAGATAACTGTTGGTGCGTGACATCCCAAAGCCACCACACGATTATGAGAGGCGCCGTAGTGGAGGGCTTCGGAAAGATAGACCACCTGGGGGCTCTTTAACACGCACCTAAAGCTAAGTACGTGGGCCTCAAGCAGTCACGCCTCCATTGAAATGCGTTTAACTCCAAGGTTAATCATACTAAAATTTGCACCCCTTTACACTACAATGCTAACTTCACTGACAGCTAAAACTACTCGAATGATGGTACAAAGGACAAAAGTACACTTCTGGTGCTCTTTCGCATTTCATTTCAGTTGTGTACTTTTTGCCCTCTGTACTTTAAGTGAAACGTTCACAAGAAACTACTTAGCAGCATCTCACTATTGCATTTGTTTCGTGTTCTGTTTAAAGGTCTGCAATAGTATAGTCAAGTGTGAGTCTTTGCCAAGACATTCATATTTCTGGATATGGAAAGCTTAATGGACTTCTTTTCTATTATTTTCAGGAAGACATTTCTGGCAAAGCTGCAAAAGTTGCTCACGCACTTGTTTGTGTACAAGACACTGTATTGTGGGAACACTCCCCTGTGCCTCACTCTGCACTAACGAGGACCTGAAGTGTAATGCAAACCACAGAAAGATATATACACTTAGTGCAAAAAAATTACAAAAATAAAGAACCATGCACTCACAGAATGAGTATGAACGTGACTAAAAACGCCATACACGTGTTAAATTTCAGTTGCTAGTACTGCGTTGTCCTGTTCCCTTCATTTCTATTTCTATGTGTGTTGCTGTTTTGTTTTCACTGTTTAACTATGAACTCAATTCCTGACTGCTTTACAGGCTCTATAGATTCGTGGTCAAATTCTATTCAACCACATGGCATAGCATGCCCTAGGATCCAATATGCCAAGCCACCAGCCACTACTTGTAGGAAATTTTTAATTTTAGGCATGTGATTGCCTAATTTCAAGTTGACTTTGCAGCCATGGTAGTGGTATTAACTTTCAATGCGGTAATTATGTGCAAGCCATGAAGTGAGGAATTAAAGATGAAGAACTTTTTAGGTTGCAGATGACAGTGGCTGGCATTGGAATATTGTAAACATAGCTGTAGTAATTATGTATAATAGAAGTATTGGTATATTGCAGTTGTGTGATAATGGCGACAAATTCCCAAGTATATTTCTGGAAAACTGCATTCATTTTCAGATATTTGAGGGTAAGTATGTGCAGCCAGCCATGTATGAATGCAATGTTATCATTTTGCTGGCATGGCTGAACGCCTTTACAAATTGTGGTAAGTGGATCTACAATCAACACCACAGGTCTATTTTGGGCTTTTCTGCAGAACACAGAACTGTATGATGATGTGTGACATGTTTTGATGCCATAGGGCAAATTAATTCAATTAAAATCTACAAAATGCCTCCCTGCTTGGTTGCATATTTCTTAAAAGTAATGCTAGCCTTAATGTACTAGCTTAGTTGCCTTCATGTGCAGGCTGACACCAAGTTCCTTGTAGATCCCATTTCTCTGGATTGTGTTTACATACTAGCACTGTGAGGTGCACATGTCAGTGTGCATTATGATGAGATTTGCCAAACTACTTTCATGTTGCTTTACTGTTGTGAACTATATATAGTGCTTGGGCTGTACTGTATACGTTCTTAGTGTTTTGTATTGGGTGTAGGTTCGGTGCAAGAAGATGGAAATATACATATGCTTACACTGACATGAGAACTGCTACTGTTTTGATTCCAATAAAATATTGCGAACACTCTTTTTCTTATTATTCTTATCGCAGCTGTTTCGTTGAAGAAGACGGCAATACTACATTTTTTCATTCTTGCTACATCATCTGTGCAAGAGGAGTGCCGCATACACTTGCACTTTCACAAGGGCAAAGTGCATGTGCATTAACTTTTTTATTTAACAGGAGACCTGTCACCGCTAATTTGTGGTGGTTGTACTTAATGTTGGGGCATGCTTACGCATTCGCTTTAATGCATTTGTGTGATGTTAAACAATGAAGGTTAATTAGTAAGATTGTAGGTAGTCTCCGAGCGTGAAAGCGACTAAATACTGAATTTGAGTTAGAGAATCACTGTGTGCCCCGCGAAAGTGCGAGTTGCGAATAAGTGCTAATTGTGGATGTAGATTATCGTTCAGCTACTCTGAAGGCGCTGCTGCACCTGCGTTTGGCTCGCGAGAGTACGCGCGCAATAAATGCACTTAGTGTAGGCGCGTTACAATGTCCTTGTAACTCGGGCATCTGCATAGGCGTGCACACAGGGGGGAGTCTGCCCCCCCGTGCATTGACTTAATAGGGAGGGTGGGCGCAGCGACGAGCATTCGTCCCCTCGCCCCCCTTCCACCTGAAGAGGCACCCTGCGCACGCTTGTGGGCATCTGCGTGAGTAACTTTTATATGCTATGGGAGTCGTAGCGGTGAGCGCGCCGGTGGATGACGAGAACGATGGACTCAGGCACGCTCGCGGCTCGCGCTTAGGGGCCGCTGACAGTCAGTCACGGCAGAGTTTTGAAATGATAAAGATGTGTTGCTCAGTGTTTCGTCCTCGTCTCTGAGGGCTTCCGTGCGGCGGAAGGCACAGACCCCATCAATGGAAACACAGGCGGTCTCGTACAGCTCAGAACACGCCCCTGCCATGGGACGCGTGCAGCTCGCGGCAGAAACGAAAATAGCTCCACATCATACGCCCATGGAATGCACATATGTTCGGCCATCTGAGGATACCTTTTGTTATGCTTGTATCCACGAATTTCGGGCGAGTGAAACAGCGTCGAAGTACTCAAGAGGGGACACGTTTACGATTTTTCTAGCGGCACGACACGACGAACCGAATAGTTCGAAGCTGAAGGTGTTGACCTTGGCCTTCGTGACGCCCCTGAGTTTATTTACTGGCCTTGCGAAAGCGCGAACACATGCCGATGCTACGAGAACAAAAGTTTGAGGTGTCGCCGACGGGTTAGTAGCCGCTTTGTAGATATATACCCCCGTGAAAAACTACGCAGGCTAGTGGTGGCGCTGTGGTGTAATGGATAGGATGTTTGCTTTCAGTGCGTGTGGTCGCGAGTTCGATTCCTGTGCCGTGCGTGCTTGTATACATATGGCATATTTGTGCATGAATACATCAATGTCCATTTTCTAATATGTCCTAGCGATGAATAGTTGCAAGAAATGTCTCTGAAACGCTAGTATAGTGCCTGAAATACCTTTTTTTTTCTCGCCCTCTCTCGGGCCGCGTATAAAGGGGCGTTTTAAAAGCTCTCTAAAGAATCAGAAAAACTTCAAATGATCTCCGTTCAAGCCCCCGAAATGAGTTAAAAAAAAACACCAAAGTTACCTCCTAAATTCCCTCTTTTGACTCCGTTTACTTTGTAAACAAACCTTGTTAAGCCTTGTGCACCGCAAATCGACTGTGTATCTCGAAAATGGAGCTGTTTTATCGGCAGTATACGCTTAGCGAAGCCTCATTACTCAAATCTAAATCAAATAGCAGCATTATTTGGGGATGAATGAGTTTAATAATGCAGGCCGACGGCTAGAAAGATTCGAAGTGGACGGCTGTCGCTTCAACAGGCACCGCCATCTTGCCCTGCGTACCCCGCTAAAACCTCCTTTGGTAGGGGGTTTTGCGTAGTACCTTTAGGATGCAAGTTAAGAGCCGGGCCCAAAACTCCCAAAAAGGCTCAAACCCGTTTGCTGTGTAGATAGATAGATAGATAGATAGATAGATAGATAGATAGATAGATAGATAGATAGATAGATAGATAGATAGATAGATAGATAGATAGATAGATAGATAGATAGATAGATAGATAGATAGATAGATAGAAATGCAAAAGTGCTTTAGTACGCAAAGAAATGCTTCGCATTTAAAATTGAACATCATGTTTCCTCGGATGCAACTATTCTCAAATGCTGTATGACAGTAAGCTTGTATTTTAGACAATGGCAGGAAAGGCCTGATCGTGTAAAGGTATTGAAAAGATAAAGCACCCATGTTAAGATTATTAGAAATTGGTGGTGGCCCTCTTGCCTCACCTCCACTCCTCTACCCCCAGCCTCCCCCCCCCCCCTTGTGCGCTCGCGTATGGTGACGATTAACATCTATCATCGAGGCTTCGCTGTAGGCGTAGGGCGTACTTGTTCAGTGACATGGCATCTAAATGCTAGGAGAGGAAGGTAGAACTTCAGTGAAATACTCTGAAGATTTGTAGAAGCCGCCCAGTCGAAAAAAACACCAGTCCGTGTCTGGCGTATTTTTCCCGTTTCCGCCAGAGCGGGAATTCAGACACGGTTTCTGGCGGTCTGGCGTATACGACCGGTTTCTGGCGGTCTGGCGTATACGACCGGTTTGGCGTATACGACCGGTTTGGCGTGTTTTGGTGGGACCCGGGCTGGCGTGTTCTGGTGGGACCCGGGCTGGCGTGTTTTGGTAAGAACCGGGCTGGTGTGTTTTTGCATGACGGGACCTCGTGTAATCCCCCTTTTTGTTATTAAATGCATTGTGGATGAAAACATGAACTTTTACGTGGCCATGGGCAAAAACAACAGGCTTGCACAGTAGTTTAGAACTGAAAAAAAATGACTTCTCTGTTTATTTTTTCTGTCCTCGTCTCAGCTTGGTCTTCTGTGACCACCAGAAGACTGATGTTCAGGGCGACCTGCTTCGCTTCCTTTTCCAAAAGGCTTTCGGCAGCACTGCAGGGCAAAAAGAGAAACAATTCATTACAAGATTCCCTAATTTGATAACTTAAGTTCAATATGTTTGTTGCAGATTTGTGCTGACTTCAGATCCATTTCTGTTCATTAAGAAATGCCTATCGATGAACTACGGCAGCTGACTAGGCCCACTAAGGAAGCACTAGCACTAAATATACATTTGCAAAGATTCTGCTATGTGTAATCCTTATACAGCCTAACTACCAACAGAGGAACTAAGGTAGGACTACCGTTCCAACAAATTGTCACCTAACTTCTTACAAAGCTGAAATGCACAATGCACGTTTAAAGGGGGACCCTGAAACGGTTATTTGAAGCTTTGTCAGCGTTTAGGCTAGAGTATCATCGAACCATTGGCACCACAAATTTCGCTGCACACTGTGTACCAAGGTGGCTACGGCCAATTATATCATACCCTCCTTCTCACCCCTGCCTTGCCTCCTCAACTCATGAGACACGCTGGCATCGCTGGCGATCGCAGAGCTCACGTGAGCACACTCGACGATTTGAGCTTCGCCCAGTGATGACCTCCGAGATTGCACGCCGACAGGGTTGCGTGCAATCTTCGGAGGCCATAGCCCAGTGCGCCCGGCAGCACGCACGCCGTCTGGCAACATAGACATCGCGGAGTGGTTTATATCTGCTCCCGACAGGTGCCGCCACCCTACCAGCCAATTTTTCGTGCGCGCACACCGCAGCCAATCAGATCGTGCGCAGAATGCGTGTCATACTTGGGAGGGGGTGGTTGAAAACGCGTTGGGCTGAGCCGCAGTGATCTGCAGTGATTCGCAGCTTTATAGCGTTGTAATCAATTACACAGTGTACGCAGAGAGTTTAAATTAGTCTGTAAATGAGCCTTTAGGGACTTGGTCTACTGGCTCAATGTGTTTGTACAAAATCCGACAAAACCGTTTCAGGGTCCCTTTAATGCTTTTAGGAATAACTTCGGGAAGGCTCACACCACAAAAAACTGCAACGGCTGGAATGTCAGTGCAATGATAGATAATATCACAGCTGAGGTTTTCCTTCCACAAAACATTACGGACAGTGGAGAACATGCAGCAGATGCCATCTAAATTTCAACAATATCAAATCATTCTTGCATGCAGTTACCTGCAGAAGCAAGTAGACATGCATTTCAGCATTTCA
>JALIZH010031018.1:0-27504 GCA_030522465.1 Rhipicephalus appendiculatus | reverse complement strand
TACAAGATTGTGCTCTACTCAGTTTTGGATGGGGAGATGGAAAACTTCGCCGCTCCCCTCTGTAATGAGCCGTAATTTCATGAAACGTAAGGAGATGGGTCACTGTGCCCAATAGTCTCCGAACCCGTAGAGGTCCCACCTCCGTCGCGGTGCGTGAGTTCTCGCGCTCGGCGGTGGGCTATCTCATTGGGGTTCAGGCGACCCGGCAGCACGTCATCTCCCATGTGGGCTGGGAACCAAGTAATGTGATGCACAGTTTCGGCTACTGACTTCTTTTGCAGAATTGCTGCCGCTTCTTTAGCTACGAGGCCCGAGGCGAAGGCCCTGACCGCCGCTCGGGAGTCCGTGTAGATAGGTCGTTCGTTGGGGATCTAGCATTGCGATTTCGACGGCAACCTGTTCAGCCACATCGACCACACATGGAATTTTTTAGGCCGCTGCGGCGAACTTGGCTGTCAGCTGTTGTGAACGAATCTACATCCCCCCGAAAAGGAGGATAACGACGTGCACAGCTGTGCAGGTGCCCTCCGACGCGGCCGCGTGAACCACGCCGAACGTGCTTTCCCATGCATTTCTTCCACCTGCCGGTGCGACGTAGCCAGGTTTTCCCTGCCATGGGATCTCTGTGAAAAGCAGCTCGTTTTGTAGGAAAAAAAAAATCACAGCATATCCACGAAGTGAATGATGGTGAGTGGGCGAAGCTCGGAGGGATCATTCGGGTAACCGTGAATCCCCCCGTACATTGCCCACTCGATCATGCAAAGACGTGACAACACGTGTCACGTCTTTGCATGATCCTGGGTGTTCGATCGTGAGCTGGGCACGAGCGTCGCCGACTTGTGTTCAGGGCGCTCCCAGCCTCAGCGACAGCGCCAGTTCGCGTTCCACGACAGAGGAAGACGATGCCACCTACTCAGACGCCGAAGTCCACACCAGTGCTCGAAGCAACGCCTCGCCTCCGCATGCATCGCCACAGAACGCTGCTGTGAGTTGTGAAAGCCACGCGTCCTTGGCTATGGGCTGTGCCGCCGTGAGTACCGGAGCCGCCGCATGCTCCGCAGATACCGGCTGCCCTGTTTCGCGACTACGAGCGAAAGAGAAAGCGCGCCAAGAGCGAGCCCCTTTTCTTTAGGGTGCCTCGATGTGCTCCTTCGGAGGCGCGCGCGCACATCGAGGCACCCTACTTTTCTTTAGAGTTCCTAAAGGCCCGGCCCGACCGCAGATCGGGCCCGACAAAGGCCCGAGCCATGAATCTAGGTGGTGTTGCCCGAACATGGAATCGACAGCAAGGCGTTTTAAGCAGGAAATGTCTACCTTTTGTTGGCGCATGCTACGCTAACACGTACGCTTTATTCCACGGTAATTCCTTGTACAAAATGGCCTCACTGTGGTAACAGTTGATCGAACATACTGGTTACGATGAACGGCTATTCAGCAGCGGTATACTGTGCATATTTTTTCAAAAAATATAATGGGAATCATCAACAGCGTTTGGTAGCGGACATGACCACCGACAAAATTTTGTCTTGGGCGGTGCAAACCCGTGTTGCATCATGGTGGGGGGAGGTGGGGAGTGCTTGTGTGGCTTTGGGTAGGGAACAAGTGTTGATGAGTTTGACTTTTGCGCGCCCCTGCCAACGCCCACGGTAGCAGATATTGTAGCAAAAAAAAAATGTGATTTGCAGCATGAGTTCAGTTTCAGCAGGGAGCGCAATAAGAACAGCGGAGACAGATAACAAAACGCTGTCTTCACTTGTTTTTATTACGCTCTATATAAATTTGAAGCATACTTTACATCAAACCCAATCATGCACCCTTCTGGATATGTAGCACCTGTCTTCAGCTTATTAGCACCTTGCACCAGCAAGAGAAATCGAGAAAAAAAGGCAAATTTATTACCTTTGTTCTAAATATGCTAACCTAGATCAAAGTTATAACGAACTCCACGCACCACGTGTACTTTTCGAAATACGTACAAACAGTCCGAAAGGACGGAAAAAATATTTACTGTAGCATTATTTTCATATATATAACCACAGTTTATAGGGCCGAAGAACTTGTGCATTTATTTATTGTTTGCTGCGTTTCTTGTTTGATTTCACTTCTAATTTTCTACTCACTTCCCTCTGTAATTCCTTTGGCCTTGAGGGTATCAATAAATGAAAGTCAAATTAAATAAGTTTTTGTGGCATAGTTCACAGTTCATTTCTTTACAGGTCATTGTGCAGAACGTCAAATTATCACGAGATTTTGGCTATAAGCATGCCATGCTCTGTTGCATCATATATCCTGCCGCGCTACAGTTTCTTGAACTTCTTGCGCTAGCCGCAGGGGCGCATGAAGTCTTCGTTGCGATTAGTGAAGGCGTCGGCAGTCCTAGTTCTCAGACCTTCCCCACTCGAGCAAATTTCGGACGTCTCTACGGACTTCTGCAGAATGAACATAGCTTTCCAGCTCATTGCTTCATTTCTATTGTTCCTGAAAGTCGTGCCACTCTTCAATATAATCTACAAAACTCCTCTTTGAGAGCTTCTCCTTGTAGGTTTCAGCAGTGTATCTTACGCATGGTTTGTACTGTGCTCTTTTTTTTTTTTTTTTCATATTATGTATGCTTTGCTAACGATGTTGTACCGGTTGAAGGTGGCAATTGGAATACGCGGGTAGGGGTGTCAGGAGTTAGACGAAGAAATTTTGATCTGTTTTCGGGTTTGGTTCCAGTTTGGTAATAAAGGCGCTGATGAAAAAGAAACTGCTGATGGGAACGCCACTTTGAAATTCGCGCACCAAACGCCGTGATGTCATACATCTTGACGGCATCTACTAGGGCCCACATAGTTACAAATCCGTAAAAGTGAAGTACATTGATTTTCAGGGGGGCCATGGATTTAACATGTGTGTTTTCAGGAAATTCCGTTGAGCCAACGTCTCCAAAGTACGACATATCAGTGCCATCACGCGTGGAGATTTCGGTGCGAGATCTAAAAGTGGAACTTTGACCTTTATTCTCTCTTGTATTTATAAACTTCTCACGGTGCAGTTAAAGACAAAAGAGCTCTCAGAGTACACTTTATCAACCTAAACCTATTCATTGTTTCACTCTAGTGTCCCTTTAAGGAATGCGCAAAGTCCAAGCCCGGCCCGACCCGAGCCCGCCACCCCAAACCCAGGCCCGGCCCTAAGCCCGGAGCTTCAGGCCCGAGCCCGGCCCGGGCCCGCCGTGAAAACTACTTTACCCGGCCCGGCCTGGCCCACGGGCCGGGCTCGGGTTTTCGGGTAGGCCCGAGCCCGTGCAGTGCTCTAATGTCCATCCCATATTAGATATACGAACAGCGCATAAGGACAAAGACGGAAGAAGGAAACAACACACAGCGCTGACTTTCAACAATGATTTAATAGCGGAGCGATGTACATATATATGTGAAAAAATGGGCATGCGTAGAAGGGTGCAGTTAACAACCACTGCGATACAACGCCAACAGAACTCTTGTCATTTATTGATTGAGCAGTAAACCAGTGCACAGTTTAAATTGATCGAGATACGCAATCTCTTTTTGCAATAGCGCAACTGATGGGGAACTTACACATGTACCGTCAAACTTACTTATGTGATAGGCCTCAAGTTATCTCACGCGTGGCCTGCGAGTGGTGCTTGCCTATTACCTCGCAACGCTCAAAGAGGGGCACGCAGCCGCAGTCACGGCAGTGAATTCCGAGGTGTCCTTGAACCGCATTGTGCACATTATTATTATGCTCTCTTAAACGGTCGTTCAAGCACCTTCCTGGTTTGCCCTATGTACTTCTTACCGCAGGACAGCGGAAGAAGATACACGACACCAGTAGCACAAGGACCCGTTGATCAGTTGCGCTATTGCAAAAAGAGATTGCGTATCTCGATCAATTTTAAGCTGTGCACTGGTTTACTGCTCAATCAATAAATGACAAGAGTTCTGTTGGCGTTGTATCGCAGTGGTTGTTAACTGCACCCTTCTACGCATGCCCATTTTTTCACATATATATGTACATCGCTCCGCTATTAAATCATTGTTGAAAGTCAGCGCTGTGTGTTGTTTCCTTCTTCCGTCTTTGTCCTTATGCGCTGTTCGTATATTTAATTATGTCCTACCAACTTGCCCAAGTTTCCACGCTTCATAGCTTCATTTCTAGTACAACGGGCTCTTTTACATGTTCTTTTGCCCCTCCCAGTGTTTTAGTAAGTCGTATTGCCCTGGCAGTTTGCCAAGCTAGGTCCTTTGCCTACTGCATCCGTGTCAAGATCTTGCCTACTGAGGTAGCGTTCCTTTGTGCTGGTTTCACTCCTTCGGTTGGACACGGTGCTCGCATTTGCAAGATTTTACGTTCACAATGGTTGCGCCAGGCCCGCCTTTGCCGCGATAGCCTCTATCTGCAGCTACAACGCTCAGAAAAGCCCTCCACAGCTAAGAAGAAATGGCGTGAGTTGTCGGCCTTAGCTGACAGCACGACGGAATTTATGTGGCAACACACACTCCGTAGCCTGCGAGCTGTCTCTTCAAAGAAGCCAGTGTTGCCAAAGAACCGCGTACACACCGTTGGTGAAGTCGAACTTCCTGAAAAAGTGCGCGATGTTTTGGGACTTGGACCGAAGTTTGCCGTTGAACCTCGAAAAACGCCACAAGAGCTGCTCACCCTCGTACGACAAGTTGCTCGACGGACCCCGGACAGTGAGACGAACAGGTGTGTTTCTGATGGTGTGGACGTTTTAACACGCTGTAAGCCGCCTAGCAGTGCTGTGCACACTAGGGATGTAGTATCTTTCTTGAAAGCCCAGTCCCTCGCTCTTGTACCGTCTGACAAAGAAGGTGGCTTTGCTGTTCTGCCTTCTGTCTTGTTTAGGAACAAAGCCACCTCAGCTATTAACTCTGTTTTCAAGCCTAGCGACACCTCCCTTGCAAAAGCGAAATTGGAAGCGAAAAGGCTTTGCAAATCTCTCAGCCTAGACAAAGTGGTAAAATTAATTGACAAATCAAAGAAGCTAAGTCTGGACATCTTTTTTACCGCTAAGACGCACAAGATTGACTGCCCACTACAGGTAATAGTATCTGAAAACGGGACTTGGCAAAAAGAGGTCGCCATGTTTTTACAGGAGAAGCTTAACTTACTAACTATTGACGATCCTTTCCTGGTAAGAGACTCGGAGGCGGTTATTAGGTTTTTAAAGGCCAATGACAAAGGACTGAAGGCTTTCTCGATAGACGTGAAATATTTGTATTATTCGCTTCCACATAACATACTGCTTCAGTGCCTAGAAGAATGTATTGATACCTTTGGGTCGACAGCGTTCCAGAATGCGTCAGGTATGTCGGATCCGTGGTTTTTTAGAATTACTATCGGTTTTATTTAAAGTCAACGTTTGCGTCTTGGAATGACCAACATTTCATTCAAAAAAGTGGCGTTTGCATAGGTTCTTGTTTGGCACCAGTATTAAGTGACATCTTTCTCTCGCATAAGGACCGCCACATTCTAAAAGATTTTGACTTGTCCCTTGTTGTGAAGGTCTGTAGGTTTGTAGATGATTTCATAGTATTTGTTGATTGTTCGGATGCTGACTTTGAAGTTGTTGTCCCTAGACTTCTAGGTTTGTTTAAGGATCACTTGCATCCACTGGAACTTACACATGAGCTACCTTCTGGCAATTCGATTAGGTTCTTAGACCTAACGCTCTGTTTTCTGAGCGATCATTTGTGCTGGCTGTTCACACCGAGAAGTGGAAAACCCCTTTTACCTTACCACTCAGCTCATTCTAAGCTGGTGAAAAGGGGCATCATTAATGTTTGCCTCGTTAACACTCTTAGGAGGTCATGCCCGCACTCGATGCAACGCAGTTTCAAAGCACAGGTCGAGCGCCTCTTAAGCGCTGGTTACCCGAATGCCCTGATTTCTGCTGTTGCGGAAAAGCTTTTGAAGCAAATCAAATATCAAGGAGGGCAAGTCTCAGCCTCAAAATGCGTCAGTTCCTAAGAACTGTGTTGCAGTCCCTTATCTGCACAACGTTTCGCATAGGCTGAAAAAAACTGGGAAACACGCTGGCATCACTGTTGTCTTTTCCGCTCCGGAAAAGCTATCAAAGCTCTGTAAGTTGGTGAATCAACCAGCTACAAATAGAGTAAGATGCTCTGTGAAACACGGAACGCGCTTTGTTCCTTGTGCTACTGGTGTTGTGTATCTTCTTCCGCTGTACTGCGGTAAGAAGTACATAGGGCAAACCGGAAGGTGCTTGAACGACCGTTTAAGAGAGCATAATAATAATGTGCACAATGCGGTTCAAGGACACCTCGGAATTCACTGCCGTGACTGCAGCTGCGTGCCCCAATTTGAGCGTTGCGAGGTAATAGGCAAGCACCACTCGCAGGCCACGCGTGAGATAATTGAGGCCTATCACATAAGTAAGTTTGACGGTACATGTGTAAGTTCACCATCAGTTGCGCTATTGCAAAAAGAGATTGCGTATCTCGATCAATTTTAAGCTGTGCACTGGTTTACTGCTCAATCAATAAATGACAAGAGTTCTGTTGGCGTTGTATCGCAGTGGTTGTTAACTGCACCCTTCTACGCATGCCCATTTTTTCACATATATATGTACATCGCTCCGCTGTTAAATCATTGTTGAAAGTCAGCGCTGTGTGTTGTTTCCTTCTTCCGTCTTTGTCCTTATGCGCTGTTCGTATATTTAATTATGTCCTACCAACTTGCCCAAGTTTCCACGCCCCATATTAGAGTTTGGATGTGTATTATTCTCTGGGGCACCCGCTTATAAATTACACCCTCTTTTAAATATAGAACGTGAGTCGCTACGTTTATGTCTCGGTCTTCCAAAATATGTAGCCAACAATATACTTTATCATGAAGCATACCTACCATCCCTTCAAACTAGGTTTCGAATGCTAACAGTTAAAACGTTTCTAAACATATATGCCTCCCCACATAGACGCTCTCAATATGTATTAATTAGTGAGCCGTCCACATTTTTTCAATGTGGGTGGTCTAGGCTACATCGCCCCCCCAAATTATTTTCGCGGAAAAGCTTTTGGAACCATTACAAGTAACATTTCGTGATATTATTTACCCAAACGTACTTAATCCTACAGCAGTAATAGAATTTGATGATATATTTCCAAAAAATGCTAAGCTATTGCCGATTAGTTATTTAAACGGGTTGCTGGAAGATCACCTTAAAAGCGTGCAGATAAATTCAGTAATAGCCACAGATGCTTCCGCTACTGACGTGAAGGCAGGAGTGGGCATCTACTCAGCAGCACTTAATTGGTCATTTTCTCTTCGCTTGCCCGACTTCACACCAATATTCCAGGCAGAATTAATGGCAATTATTCTTGCATTGCGTATACTTCCAGCACATATTTCTTCAGTAGTGATGTTAACAGATTCCTTGTCGGTGTGCACTGCGTTAACAGCGTCTCACTCGTCGAGCTGCCTCACAGATCTTTACTCATACATGCCGAATCGTGTACGGCATGTCCGTCTGGTTTGGGTTCCAGGCCATACTGGATTGGCATTAAATGAAGCGGCGGACACCCTAGCGGCAGCATCTGTTAAAGGTCCTGTCCTAAATATTCTAAGACCATCATCCAATAACACGATCGCACGATTCAGAAACATTTGTATGCATGAGGAACGCACTAAATCTTCGGTCCTAAGCGACATAAATTTTCAGCACCTTAGGTTTCCGTGGAAAAGCTCATGGTGCAGCACAAGGCAATTGGAAGTTACCTTAACTAAACTGCGATGCAGAATTCCGTCACTAAATTTTTACTTGCACAGGCCTGGATTCGTTCCTTCCCCCCAATGTAGCTATTGTAATCAATCAGAAACGATCGAACCTTTCTTCATTGAATGTCGCAGATACCAGAACATAAGGCAAAGAGTCTTGAAACCACCTTTTAAAAAAAAATGGCCTTGAGCTTTCCACACCGACATTACTCTCCCTGGGGGCGTCGGCACTGGGGCACTGCAACAGGGGCATATACGATGCTGTATGTAATTTCATAAAAGAAACAAAGAGAATGCCATGTTAATATTCTCAGTGCATTTAAAATATTCATTTATTTATTAGTTTAATTATTTCAGTCGATTGATATCAGTTTAAGTAGCATTTCATAAAAAAGACACCAAAATTATGACAAGTATTTTTGCTTACCTATAGATTATCTCGCTCACATATCCTCCCTACCTCTTTCTTCTTCTTTTTTTTTCTTCTGTTCCTTTTTTTTTTTTTTCGATAATTCTACTGCTGCACGTTTCGTGGCCGATCCCCCGCAGTGGGTTGTGCCATTATCCCAGGAATCATCATCATCATCATCATCGAGCGGGTGGTGCGTGAGACGACTTGGAACGGCAGCTCGCTGATCGACGGTTCGGGTCACGGCGATCACCAACTAGGCGTCCTGCAGCCATGCGGACCTGGCGAACCTGAGGTTCCACTCGGAGCTGCTGCTCTCGTCCGGGCGTCCTGCAGATGTGCGGACCTGGCGACCTCTATGCCCGCACTGCTCCTGGTGACCGGCAGCTACCGACATTCCTGGCCTGAGGTCCTCGGGGCTAAGGGAGTTCATGTTCATGGCGTCGTACCAGAAGGGCAACCGACAGCGGACCAACTAAGGTGGCCACAGCTCGGGCCAGCGACTGGCCGTTGACTCCAGTGGTCTTGCCGGCCTGCTGTCCGACGACCCCGTCACGGCCTCGCCACGTCATTTGGAGACGTGCCTGACTGCCGACTGCCTCATCGAGCGTCCACGAGAAACCCCATCGCAACGACGATGACAGACGGCGAGTGGTTATGGTTGCATAGGCGCAGGAAACTTATGACTTTGTAGTTGCGGTTGTGTAGGCGCATGAGACTTTGACTGTAGATAGGGTTGTTAGTGTGGTCCGTGTGAGTGTGAAGCGTCCTCGTATCGTTTACTGTAATATAGTCTGTGTTGTGCGCACAAACCACCTGACTGGCGTGTCCTTTATTACGGATCCTGGGCCCACACACTAATTCAATTATAACACCATCTATTGAGCAATTCATAAACTAGAGGTGGCTACATACATATTACTACAACTACTACGGAGGAGGGAACGACCCACACCCTGAGGAGCTTCGCCCCTAAAAGGGGGGAGCGAGGACAACTACAGGCCGGTGCGAGGGCATTGCCTGCTGCCCCGGCGCCGATTGGAATGTGTCCTACCAGGTCTCCATTCATCCTTTCCCTCTTGCAATCAGCCATGACCAATGGAGAAGGCTCGGCGTCGTCAGTCGAGATCTGAATATGTCTCGGTAATCATCTTACTCACTGTCCATAATTGTAAATACAGCTGTTGAAAGAAAAAGTAGTCCTGAATGTCGACGCTCTAAGGTCTCCTAAGCAGTCGTGGTGACGTTCGACAGCCACGTACCCGGTCCCCCAGTCAACACACCGCGGCGAGAAATGCGCCCGCCACTTCTACCTCGGCACGGCGCAAAGCTGCGAACCCCCGCTTTTTTTTAAAGCGAGCTATTCGCTTACTACCCGCATTCCATAAGAGACCTTCACACAGAACTGGAATGTGCGTTGATCGCCTGCTTGAGCATGCCAACAATTTTCCGGACACTCGGGTACTGTAAAGTCCTTTACAGAAGGGGGAATCTTCCAGAAAGTCGATTATGAGCAGTGAAGAGTCTCCCTCTCGGCAATGTTCCTTTTAGAAAAACCAGATTCCACGTTCTTGCAGACAAGCCAGCGGGACCGCGATGGGGAGGAGATCTACGCTACAGCTGCGAACCTCACAATGGAGCACGTAGAAGAGACAGCACTACGCTCCTTTATGGACAAGCCGAAAGTATTTGTAAGGTATGTGGATCACTGATTCTGCGTCATAAAAAAGTCAGCTCTAGACAGCTTCCTCGAACATCTGAATTCCGTCGACCAGGCAATACAGTTCACGGTGGAGCGAGACTGGACGCTTCCGTTTCTCGATGTTGCAGTCAAACGGCAGGGCGAGCGCATGACCTTCATGGCGTACAGAAAGCCAACGCACACCGGCGGGTATTTGCATTTCACGTCCTGTCATCCGACTGCCCACAAAGCTTCGTGGTTTCGGCGCTCCTTTCACGTACAAAAACAATCTGCACGTAAGAAGGGGAGAGAAAGAGAGAAAGGATCGCCGCCGAGATACTTAAGAACGGGTACACGGAAGCTTTTATCCGCCGCGTGTCACGCCGTGTATCGAGAGGACAACCATCGTACCGCGGAGAGGCACCTGCGAAAGACACGCTACGCGAACCCCCTCCCTCCCTGGCCACCCCACCGGCAGCAATAGGATCGAAGAAGCCAGCCCAGCGCATCGTCATCCCATATGTGCCAGGCATCAGTGGATAGCTCTCCAGGATTCTCAGAAAAGCGGGAGTCACGGTGATTCACAAGCCTGCGTCGACGCTCACCCACTCGCTTCCGCGGCCGAAGGATCGGCCTTCTAAGGAGCAAGACCAAGGCGTAGTCTACAAGGTGCTGTGTTCTGAGTGTCCAGCCAGCTACATAGGCGAGAGCAAGTGTTTCCCGGAAAGAATACGCCAACATAAGAACGACGACAGGAAGATGGAAGTGCAACGCAGCGCTCTTGCGCAGCACTGTGAGAAACACGACCATAAGATCGACTTTGACAGCGCTTCTGTTCTAGAAACAGAAAGACATCTGGGAAGGAGGCTCTTGCTCGTGTTCCTGGTACATTCAGAACACACCTGCGAACGTGAACCGTTCGCTAGGAACAATGCCCTCAGTATACGTTCACGGCTTCCGAAACGTGAAGGAAAGGGAAAGCCGTAGACGTGGTGAAACAAGACGCGGCAACGCGGCTATGGTTCCATGACCAACACAGTCACCCCTGAGGAAGGGACCGAATCGGTCCCGAAACGTCGGGCTCTCTACGAACTTGGCTGGAGCTATTACAAGTGAGAGTGGAATGGAGATTTTCTTGTGACACGAGCAACGGGGGACATCCATGAAAAACAAAAAAAGACAGTGCGTCAGTAGGAGGAGCATTCCAATGCTTTGTTTCAGGAAGGGTTGTAAGTCCTCATGAGCTACGAAGTAAATTCTGAATTTTTTGCAAGACAGCACACAATGATGATGATAAGGGAAAGAAGAATCTCCTCCATATGATCTGTCTCTCCACATCTTTTTGACCCTTTCTGCTTTCCTATGCACGTTTCCAACGAAGGCTTCTTCGATCATCCGAGGCGAAGGTGACGGAGAGAGAGAGGCACACACACAGGGTGCCACCTCCAACAATGTTTATGAAAGGCTTCTTGGGCGCCGCCTCTGATGAGTGGTTCTGAGGGGGGGGAAAAGGCGCTAATTTCTGTCTCCCAAGGGGGGAGACGGCTAAGCGCTTACCCTCTGAGCTGCTGTAAATATGCGTGACCGTCCTCCCCTCCCTCCGATGACAGCCGTGAATTTTATTCGCTGAAGAACGACACCAGGAGGGAGCGTAGAACCACAGACAAACATTTGCCCGGCCAGTGAAACTGCACTATGTACCATCTGCAAGGTGGCACCAGCTGCAGCGCGATGCCGACTTGATATGCTGTTGGCTACTCAAACGACGTTGCAAAAGGAGACAAGCTTTTTTGGGGCGAAGCTCCTAAGGGTGTGGGTCTGTCCCTCCTCTGTAGTTGTCGTAGTAGTAGTAGTAGTAGTAGTAGTAGTAGTAGTAGTAGTAGTAGTAGTAGTAGTAGTAGTAGTAGTAGTAGCAGTAGTAGTAGGTAGGTAGATAGCCACATATAGTGGAATGTACCCACTCCACGTGATAAAGATGACGATGACGCAGTATTCGCCCCAAGATCGAGCGAAGTCGCCGCCTGGTGGCCACTGGCTGAAGCGCGCCTAGTGTGGATTGCTCCTCGCGTCGTCTGCTAGCCACATAAGGCTAGCATGTGCGCGTACCCCGTGCTCATCCTCAAAGGGCGGTTTGCCCCGCTCTGTTAGCGCAAGTTTGACTTCTTGTACGTTTGCCTAGCACGATCTACAGACACATTTAGCCTTGCTCGGCTGTATATGCACTGCAATAAGATCAGTTTGTGCACTTGCCGAAAGTGCTGTGTATCCTCCGTTCGCCAGGATCATTTCGGTGCAGGTGCCGCTTTGTAGTTGAAGCACACCACAAAGTGCGCTTGGCGTCGTCCCAAACATGAGGAGTATTAAATATTGCGTGAAATCAGCATTTTAGCGACTCTGTGATAGACGAAGTTTTGCACTGTTGATATGTGTCGAACTGCGGCGCTGTTGCTTATAGGTTATGCGACGAGCTTTAAT
The DNA here is from genome assembly GCA_030522465.1 of Rhipicephalus appendiculatus. Classification (NCBI taxonomy): domain Eukaryota; kingdom Metazoa; phylum Arthropoda; class Arachnida; order Ixodida; family Ixodidae; genus Rhipicephalus; species Rhipicephalus appendiculatus. Next base: position 15,175 of record JALIZH010031018.1, on the reverse strand, counting down.
TGTGCTTGAGATAACCTTTTATTGTACAGTCCTAGTCCCAGTTCAGCGAAATATTTCTGTCTAGTAAGTTCTGAAGCTTTGGTACTTAAATTGTCCCTTAAAACAACACAAAATGGAATGACATGGAGGTGATTAAACTTGAGTCGCCGAGCGCAATTTTAACATTGGGCGAAATTCATAGAGACACACCCGTGTGCTTAGATTTGGGTTCGCTTTAAAGAATCCATACGGTCAAAATTAATCCAGACGGCTTGCGTCACACTTATGTCGTATAATTTCACGCAAAACGTTATATTTTTTTCTTTTCTTTTTTACAATGTATTGAGCGCTTTTGTGACGTTGTCATAGACTGACGGAAGGATCGGACATTACATGGTTGAAAAGAAAAGCCTTTGTCCCACCAAATAACCGAGCCTTTGTCATCACTGTCATGAAGATAATCAATTGAAGAAAGCTGTGTGCTGAACTGTTACCTTTTTATACTGTTGTTGGAGTAAGAACAAACGCGCTAAAGCGCTACTTCGCACTACAGCAGTGAGAAGTAGGTGGGACACAAGCTCAAGATTTACAAATAAAAATACAAGAAACGTGACAGTGCGAAAACGCAGACAGTCGCCAAGCGCGAACATCCCTTTCAATAATAATAATATCTGGGGCTTTACGTCCCAAAACAACGATATGATTATGAGAGACGCCGTAGCGAAGGGCTCTGGAAATTTAGGCCATCTGGTGTTCTTTAACGTGCACTGACATCGCAGAGTACACAGGCATCTACCCTTTCGCCTCCACCGAAATGCGACCGTCGTGGTCGGGATCGAACACGCGACCTCCGCGTCAGCAGCCGAGAACCTTAGCCACTGACCCACCATGGCAGACATCCATTTCAATGGCAGATTGCATTTCTCTCACAAGTAATAGTAACGTTCGGCGAGCTTTGTGCAAACCGTTCGGCAATGGATGACATATTACGAGTAGGCTGCAGTCAGCGCATTTTATTTGCCGACAATCGGCTCACACCGCTGGCAAAAAAGCGCCGCTGCGTACATTTGTATGCGCGCCGCCGGCCGCCTATCCACACTAGCGCGGTGACGGTGCTGCCGCCTGTAGCCCGATCTCGGGGCGAATAGTGGAATGTACCCACTACACGTGATAACAATGACGTATAAGCGTGTTCCAGTATAGTGGAATGTACCCACTACACGTGATAACGATGAAGTATAAGCGCGTTCCAGTATAGTGGAATGTACCCAATCCACGTGATAAAGATGACGATGATGCAGTATAGTGGCATGTACCCACTACACGTGATAACGATGTAGTATAAGCACGTTGCAGTATAGTGGAATGTACCCACTACACGTGATAAAGATGATGATGACGCTGATGACCATGAAATATAAACGCGTTCCAGACCACACATTCTCTTTCTGCCATGGATGAAAACGATCGAGCTTCGCCCACTTATCATCATTCACTTCGTGGATATGGCATGACTTTTCTTGTTCCACGAGAAAAAGAAAACATCAAACGGCGAGGGAGATAGCTGCGTCGTACCAGGAGGAACTTTTACCGAGGGAGGACTTGCGACGTAAGTAGATCGTTACTGAATTTGTTTCGTGAACACTTGCTTCTGAAGTTTTTTAGATGAAGCTGAGACATGACACTGATGTTTCAATTGAACGAAACGAGAAGCAACGTGACATTTGCAGCTCGGTTTTCTCGGACACTGGTTCCTCTCCGTCGCGTTTCAAGCACTTCAACGCGCTGCATGGGATGACTGGAGGAGGTTGCACTACCTTGAAAGTGCAGACCCTGAAGTGAAACAATGAGTTGTCTTAGATTGATAAATTGTACTCTGAGAACCCCCAAAGTCGTTCAAAGATTCATTTTTAAATGTCGCGCCGGAATCTCCACACGTGCCGACACGGATTTCAAACGTTTTTACGTATTTGGCGACATTCGCTCACTGAAATTTTCTTCTTGGCATGTTATTTCTATGGCCACCTCGCAGTACTATGTCTGTCATTTTCTGGCCTTCCTCTTCATCTCTCTTTTACAGATTAGGAACCACGTATGACGTAGTAGACGCCGTAAAAATCTGAAGTCACGTGATTTGGTGCGGGAATGTCAAAGTGGCGTCGCCACCTGCATCTTCCTTTCCTTCGTTTTCTCGCGGTGAGAGCGGTGTTTTCGGTGTTGTGAATTTGAAATTGACTAATGCGGGAAAAAGGGTATTTCCCTTTAGTGTCACTTTAATGCAATGTCTTCGCCTTCTCGCCCTGTTCCCTTCAGTTAGTGCAAGCCACGGTGCAAGAAATACTTTGTGGTGCAAGCTGTGCAATATCCCCTCCCATGATATTTTCCATTTATGAATTTCATTTCTTCGGTACCTTCCCAGAGCTTTGTGTGATTAATTTGTAGAGGGTTGTCAACTGCGGTTGGTATCAGAAGCCTGGACAGTGTATCCGCATCAGTGAGTAGAGGACCTGGACGATGTGACACGACGAAATCAAACTGTTGCAGATAATTTACCCACCTAGCGATGTGGCCTTTTGGTTGTGTCATACCGAGTAGGTGAGTCAATGCTTGGTGGTCTGTAAAGAGGGTAAACTTTGCACCCTCTAGGTACGTTCTAAAATACTCCACAGCTTTCAATGCGGCCAGCGCTTCCTTTTCTGTGGTCGAGTAGTTCACTTCAGCCGGCTTCAATGTATAGCTGTAATACCCAACTACATAATGCTTTTGGTGATTCAAGTCTGGCGGCTTCTGGTAAAGGACTGCTCTGGTCACATGTGATGCATCTGTATTCAGTACAAACGGCAAGGAGAAGTCCGGTATCCGTAGGATAGGGTCCGACGATATTATCTTCACAAGCTCAGAGTAAGCCCTTTCACATTTGCCATCCCATTGGAATGGTGTACCTTTCTGGGTCAAACGTGTGAGACATTTCGTTTTAATAGCATAGTCTTTAATGAAGGACCGAAAGTGTCCGGCCAGACCCAGAAAAACATGCAGTGAATGTATGTCATAGGGCTTTACCAATTTTGAGATTCTCTCAACGGATTCCTGCTTTGTGCTTTTCGTGGACCCGTCGAAGACTCTTCCGAGGAACACTACCTTTTCTTGGAAGAAGGCACTTTTCTTGAAGTTGACTTTAAGAGTTGCAACACTCAGAGCGTGCAAAATTAGGGACAGGTGTTCCCCATGCTCTTCTTTGGTCTTCGAATAAACAATTATGTTGTCGATGTAAACATTGCAGAATATGCCCAAATACGGCTTCAGGGTTTCGTTCATGATCTTTTGAAACCAGGCTGGGGAATTCTTCCACCCGAACGGCAGCCGGTTGTATTCATATAAGTCAAACGGTGTAATAAACGCAGTGTATTCCTTTGTGTCTTCCGTCAATTGAATCTGCCAAAAGCCTTTGCAAAGGTCTAATCGTGAAAAGCAACGGCAACCACCGGTCTCGTCAATGATATCATCAATCCTAGGCATTGGGTATGGTATCAACTCAGTTTGCTGGTTGAGAGCTCTGTAATCTGTGCACAGACGAAAACTGCCGTCTTCTTTTGGAGCAATAGTTACTGGCGATGCAAATAGCGACACCGAAGGTCTCATAGTGCCAGCATCGAGCATCGCTTGTAACTCCGATTTCAACCATACCTTTTTTTCTCGGCACATATTATACGGACTTCTTCGAACAATTGCTTTGTCCGCGAGGTGGAAAGGAACCTCATGAAATTGTATTGCTGGAGGGTAGTTTCCTATGCAGGAGAGCTCTGGGTACTTTGTTTGTATATCTTCCTCGCAATAAATTTGTCTTAAGCGTCGAGGTGACTCTATCTCATTCTTTGTTCCTAGGTGGTCTTCAGTTAGAACCTTGTCGTCCCAGTAAATGTTCGTCTTTAACTTCTTTATGTCAGGGCGAGATAATAAAAACTCGTAAGTGACATCTGGCAGCACCAACGTGTCGGTTGTAATTCTGTGGCCTTGAAATTCGAGAACTACACATGCCCACTCATTACGAGAACTCGCAGTCCCGTCATATACCCGAACGCGCAGAGCCCTTCCAGCATGCAGATTGCTGACGTCCACGAGCCTCTTGTTTATTATCGACACGGAGGCTCCACTGTCGACGAGGGCTTTCATCTCCACGTCATTGACTTTAACAGGAACGTGGAGCAAGCAACTGGACACGACGTAGACTGTATCATACAAGCCTGCCATTTGGGACTTTTCATAGACCTCTGGTTCTCTCGGCGGCAACAGTTGAGGTACTGACAGTGGGTCACTATGACCATTGCTATCGTGGTATGAGCTTTCCTTTAGACAAGGTGACGAGCTAAACACGTGAACTAACTGCTCATGGGTGCTCAGTTCACGTAATGCGTTCAATTCAGCTGAGTTAGAAACCTGTTCTGTTTTACAGGACGGTAGTTCTTGCAGCAATTCAGCTGTTGGCGACACGAATTCCAGGCACTGTAGGAAATCTTCAAATGTCTTCGGGTCTCTTATCTGAACTTGGCTTCGGACATCGACGCATTGCCCTTGCATAATTAAAGCTACCGCTACCGGTGGTGTGAGCTGAGGCTCCGCTTCGTACAACAAGCGCCGTTTCTCAAGAACATATTCTAGCAACGAACCACACCGGTAGGTAAATCACAGAGCCGCGTCCCAACATTCCACAGCGTTGCGATGGAAAATCGACAAAAAGATCATTTTCCAGTTTTCCCAACATGCTGGTGGTTCAAGCAGAAGTTGCATGTCGTACCACTTTTTAGCTATACCACCAAGATAGCGGCGCATATTCTAAATTTTCTGGTCGTCAGAGATCCACCCATTTTTTTCGCATGCATATTCGTAAAACGAAAGCCAGTAGTTGGGGCTTGCGGAGCTTTCCTCGAAAATATCTGGTTCCACTATGTTTCGTCGGTGGTCATGCAATCTCATTACGTTTGCGAGGAATTCGGTCTGCTGCGTCATCTGTCGTTGCTGTTGCTCGATGAGGTTCGTAAAAATGCTCACCTCCGCCGATGCTTCCTGTTGAACGGTGCGTCGGCGCGATGGCTTCAAGACCCAGTCCTCGAGCTCGTCCAGCTGCAGGGCCAGCCTGGCGGATCCCGTCTCTAGAAGTTCTTCGCGGCTGATTGAAGCTCGCTGCAGCACCAACTCGACGAGGGTAGCGGTTATCGCATCGCGGGCGAGTTTCTTCGCTGGTTCACCTTCCACTTGGTAGCTGGAGAAGGTTATCCCACTTCGTGACGTTCGATCGACGAAGAATGTCACCCACATGTTCGCTTGACGGCTGGGCTAAAATGTAGCGTTCCTTTAAGGTAATTTACTCAGACGTTGAGCTAGAGAGAGACGGATGTCTTCCGCCATTTATTATCCCTGTTCCAACCACGTCCCCTTCTTCTTCTTCACCCCGATGTCTCTCCGTTGATGCTTCAGGCACAGACCGCTTCATTAATGTTTCTGTGAATGACCATAAACATTGAGTGCATACAAAATAGGTCAGCTTTGTGGTTTATGCTTCAGTGAAAGGTTTTCATCAGTTTAAGGGTGTAGGTTTTTCAGTGTCTGAATGCTAGTGCCATTCTTTATGAATGGAAGAAATATTTGTGACTAATTTACACTCTAAAACCTTTTTTTTGCCATTTGGGGCTGGTCTTCCAGTACTACATGTCATTTTGTGTACCCTTCCTTTTTGCATTCACCACAGCAGTTTTGCTCCTGTGAACTGCTTGCACTGAGTAGGTCATATAGGTACGCATGACACAACTAGAGGCAGTGCAAAACGCTGTTGATAAAGTGCTGGAACGTGTGTCCGGAGTCTCTCAAACCAAATACCATGCAGAGAAACTGTGATGTTTCGCCTCGCGTCTGGCTGAGGAGCACGACAGATGGCACCTCACCGACGGATGGCGCTCGTGTTTCGGCGGCGCAGTTCGAAGGAGCGCCCAAGCTGAAATAAAGGCAGTTAGTCACCGGAGTCTGTGTTGGCTGGTCGTTTGCTTTCGTTCTCCGTCTACGCGCGGGAGCCCGCTCTCCCCTATATCACAATGGCGACGAGGATGACGCGTTGAGCTGCGTGGAGGCTGTTCGTTCTAGTGCTGCTGCTGCCCAGGGCTGCGTACTTCGGAAATGCCCGGCGTCGGCAAGCTGGAGCCATTCGACGCGCAGACGAGCTGGGAAGAATACCGAGAGCGAACTGTACAGCACTTTATTGCCAACGACGTGCCGGATGACAAACAAAGAGCTGTCTTACTTACGTGTTGTGGCCCGGCCACATACACCCTGCTTCGGAACCTTCTGGCGCCTGTGAAGCCGTGCGAAGCAAGTTTGACGACCATTTTTGATGTGCTCGGGAAGCATTTCTCGCCAAAACCGTCAGCAGTCGTTGCTACGTTCAAGTTCAACTCAAGAACACGACAGGCGGGTGAAACGGCTGCGGACTACTTTGCATCTTTGAATAAACTCGCTGACGACTGCGAATTTGGCACCTTTCGTGACAGGATGCTGCGCGACCGCATCGTGGCGGGCATTAACAATGAAGCTGTGCAGAGACGACTGTTGGAGCAGCCGGACTTGACGCTAGACATGGCGAAGAAAACCGTCATTGCGATGGAGGCGGCGAGCAAGGATTCGCGCGCCCTTTCGATGGCGCCGGTGCCGTTCGTCGCGCCGACCAACGCCGTGTCACGTGGTTCGTCGAAGCCGAGGCGGGAAGGAACGTCAATTGTGTGCTTTCGCTGCGGCGGCAAGCATCTGGCAACGCAGTGCCGTCACCTGAACAGTGTGTGCCACAATTGTAAGCTCAAGGGCCATCTTTCTCGTGTGTGTAAGGGGAAGAAAGGTGTAGCGAACTCTAAAGGACAGGCGCCGCCGGCTGGGAAGAAAAAGTCTGTGCACGCTGTGGACGACACCGGTAGTGATGGAACTGAAAAGCGGCTTGATGCGCCTGCAAGTATACGAAATGTGGAAACTACAGGGTGCTGAGGACACTCAGCCGTTCCATGTCGAAGTTTCCGTGAATGGAATTTCGCTGCAAATGGAGCTTGACACAGGCGCGAGTGTCTCGGTTGTCTCGGAGGACACCTTTCACCGCAAGTTCCAATCCGCGCACCTGGAACCATCAACGGTCCTGTTGAAAAGCTATTCGGGCGACCTCACTCCCGTCAAAGGAACCCTGGCGTGTCCGTGCGATTTGGCAGCCACCAGTGTGACGATCTGCTGTACGTCGTCTCGGGCCGCTGCCCATCCCTCATGGGGCGGGGCTGAATGAAAGGACTGGGAATACAACTTCGGAGCACGACGGATGTCAACGCAGTTTCGTCTATTCAGGACGTTATTGCGGAGTACCGGTGTATTTTCGACGATGACCTAGGAACATTCAAGGGCGTCGCTGCGAAGATAACCCTTCAGGAGAATGCGAAGCCCAAGTTTTTTAAACCACGCCCTGTTCCCTTCGCGATGCTCGATCGTGTAAATGAAGAGCTGCTTCGCATGGAACGCACAGGTGTGCTGCGGCCTGTGGGGACCTCGGAGTGGGCTGCACCGATTGTGCCCATATTGAAACGAAACGGGCAGATTCGTATCTGCGGAGACTTCAAGGTCAAGGTGAATCCAGTGAGCGTACCGGAGAATTACCCCATACCCCGTGTTGAGGACCTGTTTGCCAAGCTAAGCGGTGGGGAGAAATTCACCAAACTTGACCTGAAGAATGCATACTTACAAGTTCCGCTTGCTGAGGAGTCAACTAAGCTGGTGACAATCAACACACCGAGAGGTTTGTACCAGTACACTCGCTTACCCTTCGGTATAACCTCAGCACCTTCGATATTCCAGAGGGAAATGGACAACCTTCAGCAGGGGCTGAGACACGTCGTGTATTTCGATGATGTGTTGGTGACGGGACGCAATGACCAGGATCACCTGAAAAACCTGGCCCAAGTGCTAGGCCGCCTGAAGGAGGCTGGACTGAAGCTGAAATTGAACAAGTGTGTGTTTCTTGCCCCACAGGTCGAGTACCTTGGCCATGTCGTTACGTCTGCGGGTTTCCACCCAAATCCAAAGAAAACCGAGGCTGTGCTAAAGGCGCCCAGACCAAGTGACGTCAAGTCACTAAAGAGCTACCTGGGGCTAGCGAACTTTTAGCGGTTCCTACCCGATTTGTCCAATGTGTTGCATCCTCTAAATCAGCTCCTTGGAAGCACGGCACCATGGGTGTGGGGAGATGACCAAGAACAAGCTTTTCAACAAAGCAAGGAAGCTACTCGCATCGGCAGCTGTTCTGGTGCACTACGATCCCAAGAAGCCCTTGGTGCTGATCTGCGATGCGTCACCGTATGGGGTAGGTGCTGTGCTGGCCCATCGCGATGAATTTGGCACCGAACAGCCGATTGCATTTGCGTCGAGGAGTCTCGCACCTGCTGAGCGTAACTACAGTCATCTAGACAAAGAGGCTCTCGCCCTTGTGTTCGGAGTGACCAAGTTTCGGCAGTATGTATGGGGCCGAGAGTTCGAGGCGGTCACCGATCACAAGCCTTTGCTTGGTTTGCTCGCCCCTGAAAAACCTGTGCCTGAGACATGCTCACCGAGAGTGCTGCGCTGGTCACTGATGCTGGCGGCTTACAGCTACAAGCTGAAGTACAGACCTGGATCGAGCATCGCGAACGCCGACTGTTTGAGTTGACTGCAGCTGCCTGTTTCTGAACACACTGTCGAGCAGCCGGCAGACGTGTTCATGCTCGAGACTGCGTATCCCAAGGTCTTGATGCCGTCTATTGTGGCCGAGGCGGCCTCCAAAGATCCTGTGTTGGCAAAGGTTCGTGAAGCACTGTGGGCTGGAAAAGAGCTGCGGGAACCCGCGCTGAAACCGTATGCTCATCGAAGTATGCAAATGAGTGTGCAAGAAAACTGTATTCTGCTAGGTTCACGCGTGGTGGTTCCTACTACCCTGCAACCGCAAGTGCTGCACCTGCTCCATGAAGGCCATCCTGGCATTTCAAAAATGAAAGCGGTGGCTCGTAGCCATGTATGGTGGTCTACCCTGGATGATGATATCGCTAATACGGTGCGTCAGTGCCGCGTGTGCCAGGAGAACCAGAGAACCGCGCGGCCAGTGCCAATGACGCCGTGGCCGTTCCCAGAGACGCCGTGGTCGCAAATTCACATCGACTTTGCCGGACCTCTCAGGAATCGGTACTTGCTGATTGTTACCGATGCCTACTCAAAATGGATAGAAGTCGCTCCTGTGACCACACGATCGTCAGATGCCACCATTCCATGCTTGCGCTCCTGTGACCACACCATCGTCAGATGCCACCATTCCATGCTTGCGCACCATGTTTAGCACCCATGGGTTGCCTGGACGTAATCGTGTCGGATAATGGGTCAGCCTTCGTGAGTGCCAGTTTCAAGGAATTCCTGCAGCGAAATGGCATTAAGCATGTGCCGACACCACCATATCATCCCGCTTCGAATGGTGCTGCAGAGCGTGCAGTACAAACAATCAAGGGAAAGCTGAAGAAGGCAGTGGGTGGAAGCTTCGAATGCCAGCTCGCACGCATCCTTCTGAACTACAGATCAACGCCGCATGAGACTACGGGATGCTCACCGGCCAAGTTGATGATGGGACGGAAGCTGAAGACAGCTTTGACTCTGTTACACCCCGACATGAGGTCCAGAGTTCTGACAAGGCAGCTCCAGCAGAAGGTAGCGCATGAGAAAAACGTCCACCCCATGCCGATTGCGCAACCAGGGGATGCTGTTTATGCGAGGAACTTTCGAGACGGTCCGCCCTGGGTTCCTGCGACAGTTACGTCCATGTCGGGTGACCACATCGCTGACGTCACTCTGCGAGATGGTCGACTCTGGAGGCGACACCGGGAGCATTTGCGCCCTGATTTCGCCACACATGACGCTCCCTCGGATGCTGTGGTAGAGGCGCAGGCCTGCCCGCATGATATGAGTGCACGTGATGAACAGAACGGCGTCGGACAACCTCATCTGAACGCCGACGGTCAGGACGAAGCTGTACATCATGAACCTCAACCTAGGGAGGGTTCAGCAGAAGATGTGCCAGATGCTTCATCGCTCTCCACGTCTGAGCCGCAAACTCCACCTATGCGAAGAAGCTCAAGAGCAAGACGTGCCGTGGTGCGCTATTCGCCGTGAACGCCCTGGACTCAGTCTTTCCAGTGTGGGTGGGGAGGAGAGTGATGTTTCGCCTTGCGTCTGGCTGAGGAGCACGACAGATGGCGGCACCTCACCGACGGATGGCGCTCGTGTTTCGGCGGCGCAGTTCGAAGGAGCGCGCAAGCTGAAATAAAGGCAGTTAGTCACCGGAGTCTGTGTTGGCTGGTCGTTTGCTTTCGTTCTCCGTTTACGCGCGGGAGCCCGCTCTCCCCTATATCACAGAAACTCAAACAGGTCGAAGGGCATCGCTATCGGCATCTTCGAGAAGTCTTCTGGATCCATGAGGATTTGATTATGGGCTTGCATGAGGTCGATTTTGGAGAAAATTCTCACGCCATGTATGCTGGCTGCGACATCGTGAATGTGAGGCACCAGGTCATGGTCAGGGACAAATGCTCGGTTGAGGGCTCAATAATCCTCGCACGGCCGCCAGTCTCCTGGTGTACACTTTGGCACTATGTGCAGGGGAGACGCCCGAGGACTAGCGGATTGTGCCGATCTCAAGCATATTTGTCGAACCCCTGTCGTGCTACTTGCAGCTTCTTGGGGGACAGGTGGCGCAGGCATGCATAAACTGGCGAGCCTGTGCTGACAATGTGGTGGCAGACATTGCGTTTTACAACACTGCCGGTCTGTGGTGGCTGCATCAGCTTGGGGAACTTGCGAAGAATAGCAGTAAAGCGGACAGTGCCGAGTGGTGCCACGAGCATAAGGCTGAGGGATGGATGCTAAGACAACTTTCTGCGTACCTTTGCTTGCGAGAGGGGATCATATATACGCCGGTAACTCATGTCGACAGGCGGTCTGTCACCCCGCAATTGGGAAGGCAATTGCCGGGCAGATTCCAAGGGCTGACGTATCAGTCCCCCGTAACGCACCACGAATGCTTGAACAATTGAGGGTAGGTCCTTTGAGTGCGCCAGCGAATGCCGGTTGTGGTCCAAAGACTGAGTCAGAGCGAAGAGTTGATAACACAAACAAAATATATTCTGAGTTAAGGCAGTACAAGCATTACATACACATGTATGTACATGCACGCACACTTGGCCAATCTGTGCACTATATAACTCAAATGGTGTTTAGGACAACGGGAACAATCAAACCAATCGCGCTATAAATGCAATCTCATGCATTACAAAATCTTCAGAACACTCATGGTCTTGAAATATTCACCAATCATGTTCAGTCCACAAATTCTTCGAATGTCCTGAATGTCTCTCTTCGAGGAAACACCCGCGGAGACTCCAGCGCTGATTGTCGTTGTTCCCTCCATTGTCAGCCCATTACATGACTCTTTTGCTGTTTCTTCGCTGACTGCCGACTCGCCGTTGTTGCCCACTTATATCAGGCCATGCTTGAGTTCGCGAATATTTCACACCACTCACGTGTGAGCAGCACAGCAAAAGCCAGGGAACGGACTAGATCCTTCTAGCAGCTTCTACTGCGTAGACGGACACGCTCCGGTGGCACCTGCATTTTCTCAAATTTTACATCAGCAACCACAAAAATTCACCGAAATGTTGAGGCCCAGGTCTACCGATAAAGAGCAGTGCCCATATGTTGGTAAGGTCATATTGTTCACAGCATTGAGCAGGTGAGAAAATGGCACATGTGGATTATTTGAGTCATGAACCCGTAGGAGTACAGGAAGACACACCTGTTGAGGCTGTCAAAACACAGATTGAAGTGTGCCTTATCTTGAATTTAGAGGACCAATATGTGATCATCCAGCGATCTGATACGGACTTGGCGAACCTCGCACGAATTCTCGAGAAGTCAGTCAAGGAAAGGGCCAAGGAAGAATGTGTCAAGGTCAAGAACCTATGACTGAAGGATGGAAAGCTGTTTTACGTGGAAGAAGCAAATGACTTCTTTTCGTGATGCCAAAGAGCATACAATGCCTCAACAGGCACTAGTCCTTTCAGGCTTTTGCATGGATATCAACCATGGATGCAGGATGGTGTCCTCAGATGTATAAACACGGAGAATAACAAGTGGGTGTGTGTGGAGCAGCTTTAAGAGATGGCTCAAAAGAACTTAGTGAGCTAGCAAGAAAAGTCGAAGCAGTACTTAGACAAGCATCACTTCACTGCGGACAAGTTGAGCGTGGGAGACATAGTGGTCATGCACTGCGTTCCAGAGCACACTGGTGCCCCAATAAAAACCAAGAAGTTCCGAGGTTCACTCATGGTGATAGAAGTATGTACTCCCAGCAGACACCTACAGAGTGACCGAGATGAACGGAAAGAAAAGAGTCTACTCCACAACTGCCCACATCAGACATCTGAAGAGATGGGGTGGAAGATGCCGAGAACTGTTTGACCAAACAAGCACCGACGAGGAAGACAGTATGCCAAGACGTAGCACATGTGTGTCCAAAGGACCTTTGTATCTACGGGACTACACCAAGTGAACTGAGCACAGTTCACGGCCAGGAATGGCCGAGTGTTAGCAGAAGTGTAACTCAAGGCTGGCAACATGGGCAGAGGCAGTCTTCAGGCACGTTCTGAACTCCTCTTTTTTCTCTGATTTATCAATTAAAGAGTTATTTTTTTTTAAATCTGCACATCTGCAAAGAAGTTCATAACAGGAAGGTATGTCTCCCCTAACGTTGTGATCCCTATTCGCATGTTTGTGGGGGAGTTTTTGCAGGGAAACTTCCCACACCAGGCAAATGCCAACTCTTGCAGTGCTGCCAGCCAGTTGCAGCATATGTCGCAACAGTTAACTAGGTTGGCGGTTGCCCACGTGTAGTAGCTGCTGGACACACTGCGGCTCTAATGGAGTGATGTGGCGAATGAGGGTCTCCTTGAGCGCCTGGTAGGCATTTTCTGCAGGTGGCGCAAGAGGTCCCGCACCTCGCTGGCCACCACATGGCAATATTACGTGATGCGGTGTGCGGCAAACTGCGATTCCACTTGGACAAACCAGAGTGCCCAGTCCAAAAGTGAGGTAGTTTGACATCCACAACGGCCACGGTGGGGCTTGTGATGGTGCCTCGTTGCTCCATGTTTTGGTCACCAATTGTTGGTCTGTGCGAGTAGTGAAGAGGTGAAGCGTGAGGCTGGAAGTCTCGATACCAACTTATTCATTTTTCTTCGTGTGGCCCCTTCACAAGGAGCCGGAGAGGGTCTAAACATCGAAATGAAGCCATGCTAATGGTGCAGCTGTTTTCATAACAGAGAAAGCTGCCATTTTTGAGATGCACAGCACCATTTTTGCAAAAGGATCGGCCATATTGAGCGAGTGTACCTTATAAAGGAGTGGTGCAATTCCAGTGCATCTGCAACGCCTACTAAGAATGTTGTGAATGCGAACACATTGCATGAAGAATACCACACAAATCACCGATTACCTTTGCAATCTTCTATGACACTGAAGAGGCTCAGAACAATGCTTACTGAAGAAAAGGTGTGTACAATGGAAGTAGACTCAGGGTGAGAGTAAGTACTACATACAGGAGGTTTTTGAAGGAAACCCCATGCCTTTGGTTCCATTTGAATCGAAGTTTATAGACTTTCAAGGCAATGCTGTTGGCCAGGTGGGAGGAGCATTGTGTAGTGAACATACCCATAAGTGTCACTATCTACTGGTCAAAATGAACACATGCAGGGAGAGCGGTGGCCACAATCCTGGCAAGAAGACGCCTCACAATTACTACCACGGCTGTGCAGCTGTGCACCAGAGGATTGAACTCAAATGGGGAGTCTAATGGTGCTTGGTACCAGTTCTGAACAGTGCGAAGTGAAGGGAGAAGACAGCACCAAGTGTTAGGCCGAGACAGGCAGGAAGGGAAAAAACCATAGTAGTGCATACAGGAACTCGCGACACAACAACAGCTCCATGCAGCTACATCGATGTAGCATGGCAGCTTTGGGGCCGGGCAGTGTGAGGACTGGCAGTAGTGGGCTCATTGCTAAGAGTCGATGTACGGCGGGTGGGGGCGCAGGAGGTGTGAAACAGAGGGCAACACTCGTAAGCTGGAGGTGACCTATTTGAGCATAGAAGGGTCCTATTGGTGGAGGACTGCAACATACCTATAGTGTGAGGAGGCAATCTTAGCAAGAGTGAAGGCAGACAGGAGGGTGAGAATAGAGGCCCATTCAGGGGAATTGTACGGTGGATGCACTGGCCAAAGCTCAGGAGGTGGAAGAGGTCAGCATGGAGGGCGAAAACCTCGTTATTATGCATGCTGGTCTTAATGATGTGCTGAAAGAAAGGAGCCAGAAACTTAAGAGACAGTTAGAGGTTGAGTGTGCATGTGGCCATGTGCACAATCATGGAGGTCCAGAGGTGGTCTAGCAGGATGAAAAGGAGTGTGAACGCGGCTATCCACGTCGTCAAGTGTATGTATGACCCAATAACTCTGGTACAATGGCATAATGGCGATAAACCAGTGTACGAGCCCCTTTGCAGAGGATGAGATTCACTACAGTAGTACCTTGGGCTAGGAAAGTAGGTAGCCGAATGGGTCGCCATAAGCAACAGCTATTTTAGGAGGACCCAGAGCCCTGAGGCCACCAGTGCAGACAAAGACAAGCCCATAGAGGCACTAATATTCAAGAAACATAGAGCCCGTAGGAAAATAAATCGACATAAGCACGTGGGCCGAGTTAATTCTGACATTGGGCATATTAACATGCAGGGTGACAGGAATAGGCTGAAGTAGGGGAAGATAACAGAGCAGCCAAGGCAGAAGCTGATAGTATTTGGGTTTGTGGAGACACCTCTCAGGGACATGCACCAGGGACTGTGCACGGGGAATATTGCAATAGAACGGACAGCAGCAGAAAGCGGGGTGGAAATGAGGCATTCATTCGTAAAAGCAAAAGTTGTCAAGCAGGAGTGCAAGGAACATTTATAACTAAACGGAAAAAATGTCAGGGAATATGATACTCCTTGGTTCTGTATACCTGTGGCCAGGTGCAAATACCAAAAAGAAAAACCAAGAAATGGTATAGGGCATAGCAAATGG
>JALIZH010031017.1:0-33942 GCA_030522465.1 Rhipicephalus appendiculatus | reverse complement strand
GGTCAAACACCGCCTTAGTCCCAATCCAGGAAAGAGGGGAAGAGACACGCCCAGTTCATCCCGCGGCGAGGGGAGAAGAACAACAGAAGACACAATGCGGCCCTGCACAGCATAACACAAAGACCTGGCCGAGGTGTCGCACGTGGACACCAGCTGTGTAGTCAGGTGCAGGGACGGCTGCTCCTGGGCAGGCCACGAAGGCATGGAGGCACCACGGAATGTGGGAAACGTGCCCGTAGACTGATCCCAGACTCGCGGCTAATTGTTCGGTGCGTCTCGTAGCACGGTGAACAAAGCAAGCAGCCTCGACTGCAAGTAGCCCCTCCTAGGCCATAGAACCGTCAAAACCGGTCAGGGAGTGTCCAAGGGGTCTGACGAGGTGCGCCGACAGCTTTGATCAACACGTCTTGACGCATCAGGTGCACATCGGGGAACCTTGACCCGGGAATAAAGCAGGGCAGACTGCCGAAATCATTCCCCGCGTCAAAGCGGCGCCAAGCCGCGAAGGCCGATCATAACACCCCGCACAATACATCTAGGAAGCTTCTGGGCGGGAGAAGGTCTCTCAGAGAGGAAATGTTAAAAGATGGCACGTTAGTGAATATGTTGCTAACGAAGAGTTTACGCAAGTTGATAGATAGAATACGAAAAATCACTGCACTTTTACGTCCTCAGTGAACTGTGATCGCTGACTCGGTAGTTATCGTCTTCACATGACGATTCACAAGAAATAGTGCTACCAGCGTTATTGCTGCTCTGCAGCTGTCAGGTGATGTGCTACTACGAAAACGGTTACACGCTTACGGACAAGGTAAGACTCTGCACCGGTATTTGTGCCATCTTGCAGAGGCTTCTTATTGAAGTTATTGTAATTAATGGCAACCCTCTAGCTGGTCGCCAAGTAGAGCAGCGACACCCATGAAATACAAAAGTGTCAAGTAAACAAATGCCAATAACTTGTTTCGGAATGAAACTAACATACATTAAGCAAGAAAAACAAAACTTTCGGGGATTAAAACAGATATTTCATTAAAATAAGCAAAGTTGGTCACAGTTAAGACATTTTCAAGCAAACACTTCTGTACATAGGTATTTGAGACGTTATTATATAGATCTATAATAGCAAATTTTCAAATGTATCGAAGTATCATAAGATACAATTGGGAAGTATCGTATCGGATACATTCATTCCGGAAGTATCTCGTATCTGCTTCTCCGATACCTCTTTCCTGAGTATCTTGTATTGTATCGCGATACAATTTTGAAGTATCTTTGCCCAGCCCTGAGTGGGAACGAGTGAGTGGAGATCTACCTGTACACAAGTCACATACATCCTTGCAAAATGTCCCGTAAGGGGCCGCGGTTGTTGCTGCAAGCCGATTCGTCGCGCCGAATGAACCACAATTCCAGGAGTTTTCTCCCACCTTCGTTCACGAGCTGGTGTCGTCACACTGCTTATGTCGAAGCCATGCCGAGTGCAGAGGTGAGGTGTGCATACGTGCACAGATGGCGAAACGCCTATGCCCTTTTGTTAGTAATTGTTGTGTTTATTCGGAGTAATACCCCTGTCACACGGCAAATCTAATGTCATTTACAACGAATGACATTAGGTGAACCTAATGTCATTTTACCTGCGTGCTGTCAGACGACGAATAAAAATGACATTTTAAAATGATGGCCGTGACCTTAGCCCTCCTGAGCCGTGCCTTTGGGAGAAATAAAAATCTATTAAAACTTGCACGTAACATGCATGTATCCTGACAAATAATTTTTAATCACTAAAAAGGTGCTCCTAGAATATAAACGCAGCCGTTTTGCACTAGTTGCCACAGCTGCACGACACAAACGAAGTCAAGCCAAGAGCCACTCGAAAACCAACATGGCCGACGATATGACCGGGCGTGAGTACACAGTGAACTGAAGCGTGGGCGCACGACTGACTCCCCGGCTGCAGAAATGAGACGGCGGCAGCAATTTCGCGTAGTCACCACCTTGATCAGCACAACACGTGCAATCGTATGATCAACACCCGCGATACAGGCAACAACGGCAAACAGAGCACAAATGAAACATGGCCGGCGTCCAGGCGCTGTAGCTGAGAGTAGCTTTCTTTTAGAAACTTTCGCGCGTGCTATTATGCCATCAAACCAGTAATAACCTAATCTAGTAAAGAATAAGATATTTACAAATTACAAAAGTTACGTTTACATAAGTTAACAGCCATCTCCCCTAAAAGTTCCTGGCGTCGAGACTTCATTCGGTCCAAAATCGAATGCGAATATGTTTCGGGAACTCATTCGACGGGAAATGTCATTTTCATCGAATGACATTTAGTTTCTCCGTGTGACAGCAAACAAATGACATTACAAACGAATGACATTAGACTTGCCGTGTGACAAGGGTATAAGCCTTTTGCAATCAAGAAGTTTCCCGCTTTTGTAATACTTTCGCGTCTAGAGATATGTCGCATGTATCCTGCACCTGCGAGCAGAGCGATGCCTTCGTTCCAAGCCTGCGCGGCACGCAGTCATTTCATTGTTGTAAGGCCTAGTTATAATCCGATGTGCTCAGCGCACCAAGTGGCGGTCGACGAGGTCGGATACGCTGGGTACACACAGCGAGCGACGGCGGCCAAATCCTCACACCAGCGCACGCATCATGCCGCGGCGATCAGCTTGGGAGTGGCGCATGCGGATTCTCTGCATCGATCGCGTCCGCGGCTCCGCGTTCTTCGGTTGACGCGTACAAATTTTCTCGCCCTGTGCTTCTCTGCCCGTGCTTTCTGACTGACGCGCGTTTTTTCTGGCTCTGTGCACTGTTTGACTTTTCATAGGAAACGACTTTCCTCCCAAGCATTGCGCTAAGCGCTCTGGGAGGCCGAAAACATAGGTTTCATCGGAAACTAAAGCGAATCATGCACATGCGAGAGCACATTCCCAAGGCTTCTCAGGCGTTCCTTTTATTGCGATAGCAATTACATACAGCATTTCCCGCTTGCGGTAGGCCGATCCCAGGACAATTTCAGCGTGTTCCCTGAAGTACCAGCGATATGGCGCGAAGGGCGCTAGGCTCGTTGCGGGCGTGCCCTCATCAACGTGTACATTACCCTACGGGGCGTAGTCGCCCGTGCGCGCGCGCGCGCTTATCGCAATAGGGTGGTTTGTCCGTCATGCGTGCTTCCGCCGGAAAGGTTGAGTTGAAGCTACAGAAAGCGCAAGGAGGTCACTTCGCTCCCTGCAGAGGACCCGTTTGCGAAAGGAGCGCGCTGTTCAGACACAGTGAAGTAACAACTTTGACCCTTGTTAGTTCGCGCTCGTCCCGTGTATACCTGTGCGTACGTTTTCCTGCACCCTTTATGTTTGACCAGCGCATTAAGTGTCGAGCTGTCCACGTTGTTAGTTCGCGCTCGTCCTGTGCATGTTCTCTTCGTGCGTCCTTTGTGCTCGAACAGCGAGCTCTACGTTTCGATCTGCTTGCTGTTCTTCGCCTGACATTCCAATTTGGGTTGGCTATCGCACTCGCTGCTTCGACCTTGCGCCCAAACTGTCTTTTTTTTCTCTCCGTGTCGCAGGAGTCCATGCTGTTGCTAGTCTACACGCGCATGCTATTTATAATCCCCTCGAGCAGGTGCATAGTCACGTCATCTTCGATGAATATTGAGTAAACGTGGCCGCACTTTCCGAACGCGGGCCACAAACTGCCATTTGTGCCGACGACCGATGCCGCGCGCAATGCATTGTAGCCTAACACTGCCGCGTGGAGTGCTTGAAATAGGGCATGTTCTATATCTGCGCCGGCGACGCCAGGCACGCCAAATGTAGCCGGGCGCACTGGCTACGCCGTGACGACAGACTAGCAGTTTTCCCCTTTTCGCCGGCGCAGCTTAATAGCGTCGCGTGTGGTCGCGCATGCAAGCTACGCTGAACTATACGTAGGCATTTATATTCCTGACAAACGGGCAGTCTAAACTTCCTTACATGAGGGGACATCTTCCGGAAAGAAGACGTTGATACCTACGACGAAAGAGTAAATCCTTCCCCGGCGATGTTCCCCATGGCAGGGGTCTCAAACTTGCTTAAGCGAGCGGGCCGCAGACACGAAATTCAGTCCCGCGAGGGCCGGGACAGTGAAGAAGGTCGGATGGGGAGAGGGGGGTAGGCGAAATTTGAACAAAATGTCAGCTAACGTTGTCATTTGAACGCTAGCATTTCCCATGTGTAATATATGGGTTCATGCTGAAGGGGATTTGATGCAAGGTTTCATGAAACATACTTAAAAATTAACAGCGCAAAGAACGGACGGCCATTCAAAGGAAACACACAGGACAAGCGCTGTTAATTTTTAAGTATGCATAACCAACTAGCCCAGTCAGCTACACTGTTCAAGAAACATATTGATACTGATCTTCAGAATGACTGCAATATGGACGCCGATTCTGAAATAGAGTTTTTGTTCCACGGTTATGCTTTACAGCATGGTGACCGCATAGGTGCCTCAAGAAAAGAATGATTGAGGTTATCACGTCTATGTGGCTCATGAACAAACTGATCGATAAAAACATATGGGATGAAGACCGTCAAGAGCGCGGCGGGCCGCAAGCAAGGTGTCTGCGGGCCGCACGCGGCCCGCGGGCCGCGTGTTTGAGACCCCTGCTCTATGGGAAAGCAGATTCCTCTACTTTTCGAGAGTAAAGTGTACTCTGGCAGCGTGGACAACTCAACAATGCAGCCTTTCAATGAAGGCTCGCTGGGCGCCGCCTAATCTCTTGTGTGTCGTTGTAAATATGCGTGACCCCCCAAAAAATGCGCTTTCGAGGCAGTCGCACCACTCTTCATACACCCGCGTCCCTTCGCTAGCGCCGCCACGTCTAATTCAGGCAGTGAGCTTTGCTTCGTAAATAGCGTGGCCCTTGTAGCCTGCACGGTGGGCACCTTTAACAAAAAATCCGGAATGAACGCTGGTTTTGCGAAATGTTTTCTTTTCTGATGAACCAGCACCGCCTTCTTTTTTCGCTCTCTCACGCTCTTTTTTTTTTTCTTGTCTTGCGGCGTTCATTTGAGACGCCGGGAGCTAATCGCGGAGGCTACCAGATAGAGGGGAGAAAGGGGCAGAAAAGCTGAGAGGTTGTCCTGAATAAATTTTTTCGGCCTGCTACTTCGCCTTAGAAAAGGGCAGCTTAGTGCGGTACCGTGTGTCATCGACGCAACTTCTTTCTGCAAAGGGTCCTTCAGATCAACGAAGCGGGCCTACTGCCAGGCACTGAACTTTTGCCCGTGGTCAGAGGTTTTAGGACCTAATCAAACGTACCTGTTATAACGCGTCAGCGCGTGGCGTGAGCACTCGGTGTCGCGTCGGCGACGCCCGCAACAGCTTCCGGCGCACAACGCGAGAAAGCTGACAGCACTAACTCTCGCCTTGGACGCGCGTCAACACGTGATCCGGTCTTCCCGGCTGACGCCGACGCGGGGCATCGCGTGATGACGCGTTCCAACGCGTACGTGTGGTTGGGCCTTCACTTTGTCTTGGTAGCAGGGCTCAGCTTGGGAGAGCGGAGCCCATTAATCAGCCTGTCGCTGCGTCGCGAAGTCGTGACGCGTTGCACTGCGCCTCTGTTTGCAGGGTATTCCTGATGGTCATGTGCTGCAAAGCCAGATAAAGGGCCGCACGGGGGTCATCAATATTCGCTCAAATCTATATTCTCGACTGCGAACACGAATTCTAAAAAAAACGATTTGCCCTGCAGGTGGCTTTTTCCGTCGGCCTGTACACGACAATACAAAAAACATTTCGGGGGTGGAAGGTTCAAGCCCCATAGCCCCCCCCCCCCCCACCCTCTGCCTACGCCTCTCTTCCTTACAATCACGAAAAAGAATTTTTAAATGGCACATCGAAGTGCTTTTTTTAGAGATAACAGTTTTCTGGGTTGCAGGCCATGTTGCCATTTGTGGAGCCCGCAACGCGTAGAATGACAGCAAGCTGGGCTTGTTGGCCAACAATAGTGTGTTGGCCAGAAGCTGAAGAAAGACGCAGCCATGACAGTGTGGTGCTAAGATCTTAACTGCGTCAAAGACGGCAGAGGGAATCGGAAGTCGAAATTCAAAGCAAGCTCCAGGCAGTAAAATATCAAAGCTTTTTTTCTTCCATTGCAGCGTTTGATACAAACACTTGTTATTGCCGCCCAGTAATTAGACACACGTTTTGCACTCACTTCCATCTTTTAGCCGGCTGAAGCTCGCTTAGATGGGATAAATTTCCAAATAACGAAGTCTGATTTACGTGTTTTTATGGAATGCGCGCACGGGGAGATGAAGCAGGAGCGTCACATTCTTGGCATCTTCAAAACACACGTCGTACTTAATCGATCACTTTTTTCTCCAACAGCCCCATGTTTTCGTTTTGTTAGTCCTTGAACTTTTTAATCTGTCGAAAAAGGTCACATATACTGGTTCCACGCACTAGGTGGAAGGGTTATACTTGGGAGCTGCGCCTGCGAAACCTGCATTTCATTTACCACCGACGTAGGAAATATTTTATGATTGTGTTTTATTCATCGCTGTTCTCATGTACACGTCCATGGACCTGGCGCTCGTGAACATTGTAGCGTTTCCCAACTTATTGTGGTCTTCATTTCCGAGTGCCTCCTGTGAAACACATCACCATCTTATAGTACACTGTCCTGCATTTCCTGCGCAGCGGGCTTTCCTGATTAAGCAATATAAATTCCTGGGATGTAAGTGCGCGACCATAGACGATCCAGGCCCATCGAACTCTACTGACTTTTATGGAGCAAACGGACCTGGCCACCCGTTTATAGACATTTTTTGGTGTTTTTACTTATGCTTGTCTAAGTATTCGGCATTTCTTTCTTTACTTACCTCTCTTCTTTCCTCTTTGTCTCCCCCCTGTCTTCCTTTCCTTCATCCTCCCTCTCCCCCTCCTCCCGAAAGAGTTGGCAAGCGTTGTGCCCCTCCTGATGACAGTTGCCAGCTTGCTATCTCCCTCTTTCTCTATGTCCTTGCGTACCTATGTATGCAAATCAAATAATAATAATAATAATAATATTAGTAATAATAATAATAATAATAATAATAAGATACTTAGAAACAGTGTATATATAATGTTGATCGATCAGGCCGATTGGTTTTGAACCTTTTTCTAACCTGCTTGCTAGACACTTGCCAAGCTTGTGTCAAATAAAACCATGAAAGCCAAGACTTTCTTTCACATGAAGCGATGCAATTTCTTTTTTTACGGCCTTTCTAGCGCAATTAAAATTCAGATCGGCTTAGGGCAGGAAGTGCGAAAATATAGGTCTTAACAGATAGCAATAGAGATGGTGACAAGCATCGTAATAGCTCACGTTATTTCAGCTCTTTGGTGTTGGTTACTGTGCCCTCGCTATCGATTTTATTACTGCGTTCTCCCAGTATCCGGTAATGTATCGCCGCTCCCTCCGTTCTGTATTCTACGAATTTTAAGTGTCCGTCCATTTGCCTCTGTTTACCAAACACGAACTTGGACCACTAAGCAAGGAACTACGCAATACAAGCATCAACGCGAAGTGCACAGGGAGGTGCGCAGGCTAGCGACTGGATTTTATTCAGAATACGCGTATTGATGCCTTAAAGTCTGCAAATTGGTCGTCTACGTGCATGCTAGAAACTGTCATTCCGATGCAGCCTGATCTACGTATCAGTAAGATGATTATCTCTCCTCCAAGTTGAAAAAAGACAGGAATCTCACGTGTCAACTGGGCAGTGCCGAATCACACAACAGGTGTTTTCGGGATCTTGGTGAGGATATTAACCAGCAGCGGTGATGTGATCTTAAACTTCGGCTAACATCCAAGAAGTGGATTTTATTCTGGTGAGGTAATTGCCCCTCCGTCTCGTTTCAAGATCGTCAAAATGTGTTTACAGTGCCCACGTGTAAAGACGGGATGTTCACGAAGAACATTTTGGTATGCTGCGGCGAATTATTTTTGTATCCTACCGCAATCCAGCTGCACGGAGAGGCTTTTAGAGCTAGGATCACATAACACAGTTGAAGAACTAATTGAGGCTCACTTTGCTGCACAAGTCTGTAGATTATCGTCAACCCGGCCGGGAAATAAAATTCTTGACGAGGCAGGCATATCACCTTTAGTTTCGCTGCAAAATATGCACCCTCTTTCTAGAGAAGCACAGGAAAGCATAATAGTGGAGCCGATTCCGAGACACATCCACCCTATCTATAACAAGGTTCGGAGAGTCACTCGTGCAAAGGCTTTACTCAAGAGACTCGGCCCACACGGCTGACGTTTTCTTTGTCAATGCAGCCCAATATGAGGGAAAAGAAAAGATTCGCAATAGCAGTTGTTGACGCGCGACGAACACTAATCAATGCAGCATCCAGGGTGTCGGAACGAAATGTGTTTCGTTACGGTTTTAGTTTCGTTCCACCGCAAAAAGTTCCGTTCCGTTTCTGTTCCGGAACGAAAAAAAATGTTCCGTAACGGTTCGTAACGTTGTTTATTTGGATGGAAAATTTTGAAATTAGAGTAACGATAAAAATACACTAAAAGCTCAATAATTCAAACTCGGTTACTTCCGAACTTACAGTTCATTCGAACTGACACAGCCCTATGTATTTCTATGGGGGAAAACTCCCGATAATTCGAACGCATCGGTATCTACAACGATTAATTCGAACTAGGAGCCCCCCCGGCTTTCGTCCCTGCCTCGCATAAATCGGCCAATAATTATCACAATGCTGCCCAGAATGATCACCCAAATTACTCATTACTTTCATCTGTGTAAAACAAGTGTATTGATTGATTTCCATATACGCTTTTATGGTTGTAAACGTCATCTGTTTGCTGCTACTGCTGTATGGGTGGCTCGGCCCAGTCAGGCAATGTTTGCCTTTAGCCGTGTCCCTTTGGACAATTTCAATATTGTTCTAAATAAACTAATAAAGAGAGACTTTAAATTTTGATTGCGTTAACTCTGCCATGTAAATGAACGTGTTTTGGAGCACAAAAAGCCGGCAGATCCCACGCTCTGTGGGAATTAATGTAATGCGAAGCAGCCAGGAAGGAGCAAATCATGCTTTACATAATTTGCATGTCATGTTTTACATGTTAGGACCTGCCATTTATGTTCGCCATACAGTCACGTCGCGCAATACCATTTTTTGGCGTACATCAAGCTAGCGAACTGGACGCAAGCGCACCATGAGCGTGGCATGTAACAGGCGTTGTAGATGACGTGCATGCCAAGATTTTCATGTTACCACCTGCCACTTATGTTCGTTATATGGTCATGTCACTCAATACCAATTTGGTGTATATCAAGCTAACGAAACGGCCGCGAGCGCGCCATCAGCGTGGCATGCAAGTCATGTCGCACATGACAGGTCATGATTTCCATATTACCACTTGTCATTTATGTTCGCCATACAGTCACGTCACTCAATCCCAAATTTGGTGTATATCAAGCAAAGAAACGGCTGCGAGCGCGCCATGAGCGTGGCATGTAAATCATGTTGTTGAAGACATGCATGTCATTATTTGCATATTACCACCTGTCATTTATGTTCGTCATACAGTCACGTCACTCAATCCCAAATTTGGTGTATATCAAGCTAACGAAACGGCCGCGAGCGCGCCATGAGAGTGGCATGTAAATCATACTTTTCATGACAAGTTAGTCGTGATTTTCATGATATGATCAGCCATTTATGCTCGTCATACGGTCATGTTATGCCATACCAAATTTGGTATAAATCCCATTAACGATACGGCCAGGAGAGCACAAAGTCGTAGGCTGCTAGATAGATAGATAGATAGATAGATAGATAGATAGATAGATAGATAGATAGATAGATAGATAGATAGATAGATAGATAGATAGATAGATAGATAGATAGATAGATAGATAGATAGATAGATAGATAGATAGATAGATAGATAGATAGATAGATAGATAGATAGATAGATAGATAGATAGATAGATAGATAGATAGATAGATAGATAGATAGATAGATAGATAGATAGATAGATAGATAGATAGATAGATAGATAGATAGATAGATAGATAGATAGATAGATAGATAGATAGATAGATAGATAGATAGATACGCTCAAAGTCGCCGAAGTTCGCTAAGAAATGCTTCGCATTTAATAGCCTCGTATATTTTGGCATTAAGGCTTACTGCTCACATGAATGCGAGTCGCTGCTTGTTTCTGTCGTATCACTGACTGATCAATGAATTCTGTTCGCTGTTAGAGCACGAACTTAATTTTCGAAATTGCCTGCCACAAACGTGTAGTATCGCCTAATTTGCAGGAACGTGTCCAGATGGGGCTTCTCTGGTTTCTCTCCGCACAGTGTGGTGCGATATCTGTTCATTCTAGTGCTTGCCCGCTAATTCGAACTCCGCTTAACTCGAACAATTTTATAGACCCATTAGCGATCGTTTACTCTGTTGGATTAGTCATATAATTACTCACGCTCCTCTTAAGAAAGTGTGACAAGGGTAGAAAGCGTTCTTGCCACGTTCTTAAGAGAAGCACAACTAACTGTACCACGAATTCCTACAAATCATCGCAAACCAGTGCCCTTCTAAGATATAGCAGACTTTCTGAAAAGTGAATTACGAATATTTTGAGCCCGCTCAATGCTTTGCCTCAAGGGAGTGAGTATGATCTCAGAAGCAGCCCGTCATCGATTGTACCTCTCATATGCGAGACCGCTGTTCATATAAAACAAACTTGCGCGCCAAGAATGCTCTCTCCACGATATAATGTGTCGCAGGCACACGAAAGTCCACTTGAATGTCCACTCAAGTGAAGTCACCTCAAGTGAAAACCCTTTGAGAGTTTTCACTTGAGGGTGCATTATTGCTCACATTGCATGACCTAGGTTGTTCCGGACTGTCAAGTTTCCGAGTGAAACGAAAAACGATAAAAAAAATTTCGTTTTCACTCCGGAACGAAATAATAGATAATGTTTCGGTTACGTTTTCGTTCCGGTCAAAAATATCGTTTCTTTCGTTTTTCGTTTTCGGTTTTCGTTCCGTTCCGATACACTGGCAGCATCAGTGCAAACAAACGTTTTGTTTGTCGATGCAGCCCAATACAAGGGAAAAGAAATATTCGCTATAGCAGTTGTTGACGCGCGAGGAGCACTAATCAATGCAGCATCAGTGCAAACAAACATTTTGTTTGTCGATGCAGCCCAATACAAGGGAAAAGAAAGATTCGCTATAGCAGTTGTTGACGCGCGAGGAGCACTAATCAATGCAGCATCAGTGCAATCAAAAGATGTACATGTGGCGGAGGAGACCGCCATAGCCCTGGCCCTTCATACGGCTAAACAGCCCGTCACCGTCTACTCGGATTCGCGTACGGCGGCCATAAACTACTCAAATGCTTTAATATCAGGCCAAGCCGCTAGCATCGTTCACAAATCTATGCAAGGAGGAACAAATGAAAAGCTCAGCGGTCACCACATCTCGTGGTTCCCTGCTCACGTGGAATGTATATTGTAACGAAGAAGAAGTACTCTGGGTACCGAGGCAGCAACATTTCTTTTTTTTTTCTGAATTAAGCTAAGAAGTTATTTCAAGAATAATCTAACACTAAACATTTTAAGAATATAAACTAATTAAATTACATAACAAGGCACCGCCCGTTTCGTGGCCGATCCCCCATTGTGGGTTGCGCCAGAATAACAAGGATCAACCGACCAACCAACCAACCAACATCGAGCTTGCAGCAGAGGCTCGAGCTAGTGAACTGTGCCCGGTGCATTGCTACCAGCGCTACGCTCAATAAATCTCCTTTATATTTGCTGGAGCTGTGCTGGGTACCGTTCCCTCAAGCTTCCCTCTACCATCCTGGATCTCCGTTCTCGGCGGCTACCTTCTGCTATGCCCGACGCCGACCAGCAGACGCTTCCATCGGCACCTGCCATCTGCCCTGGTAGTGTTTCCCAGCGGGAGCCTCCAATCTTCAGCGGAACAGACGACAACGACGTCCGAAGATTGGCTCTCGACATACGAACGGGTGAGCGCTTTGAACAAATGGACGGACGCGGACAAGTTAACACGCGTGTCGTTCTACCTCGCGGGTGTGGCCAGCCTTTGGTTCAGGAACCACGAGGCAGACGTCCGAACGTGGCCGCTGTTCAAAACGTCAATTACGGCAGTATTCGACCGACCCGCCGTCCGAAAACTCCGAGCTGAGCAGCGTTTGCGCACACGCGCACAAGACACGGGTGAAACGTTCACAAGCTATATTGAAGACGTTGTGGACCTGTGCAGACGCGTGAACGCTGAAATGACAGAAACTGAAAAGATCAAGCACATCATGAAAGGTATTGATGATGACGCTTTTCAAATGCTTTTAGCGAAGAGCCCGACCACTGTTAACGACGTTATTAGCTTATGCCAGAGCTACGATGAATTGCGGAAGCAGCGAGCTCTCACAATACGTCCTCCAGCACACGACTTGGCATCACTGTCTAGTCTGACCAACGGCCATGACCAGGTGTCGCTAATAGCCGAAATCAAAGCCTTTGTTCGCGAAGAAGTCGCACGACAGCTCTCCCTGGTGTCCTTCACTCAGGAAACTACCACAACTCTGCCATCGTCCCTCCGTAGCGTCATTCAAGGAGAGGTCGCTGAGGCGCTGCCAGCTGCTCGCGAGCAAAATATGGTGGCTGCTCCACTAACATACGCTGCGGTTGCTGCCATGCCCACTCGCAAAGCACCCGCACCACCTGTTCAGCATCCTGTGAGCTATGCCCCACCTCCAGTCAACTGGGCCAGCACTGCCACCGCCACCGCCAACCCGTGGCGCACGCTCGACAATCTGACCGATATGCTTCGCATGTCGATACCCCGGACACGTCGCAAGCTATTGCCGCCGCCGGGTGCAACCCACCGAGGACAACCCCCGAGAGCCGTACTTCCCGTTTGACCCAAACGCGCATTACGCTCCCTCCACCGCAGCGCAAGCTCGCTACCAGGCTGATCACCGCCCTCGATTCGACCATCTCCGCTCACCCTTCCCGCGTCGCCGATCACTTTCGCCGATGCGTCGGCGGCCCGCATCTAGCGAAGAGGGAAACTAGACGACGCAGTTCCTGAGGCAAGAACTGCGCAAGTTTCGGTTTGCCCAAGTCCTTACTCTTCACCTGCCAATGTTATCGATGTGTTCGTCGAAGGTGTCGCTACAGTCGCTCTTGTGGATACCGGGGCTGCTGTTTCTGTTATCGATGCTGGATTTTGCCGCTCAATTCGTAAAGTCACGACGCCTCTGTCCGGATTGTCGCTCCGTACAGCCAGTGTTCAGCCCATTCAACCGACCGCAGTCTGTACAGCCCGTGTGACCATTCAGGACGTTCTGTACACGATGGAGTTAATCGTTCTTTCATCGTGCTCCCATGCCGTAATATTTTTCTGTCGCGTCACAACGCCGTAATCGATTGTGCTCGAGCTGAGGTTGAATTCTGCGCACTCGATGACGCAGCCCCCCGTCGACACCAAATCTGCCGCTAAACTTGTTGTGGACACCGACACCTACATCCCTCCGTGCTCGTCTGCTTTCGTACCAGTGTCGTGCAACGCCATATCCGACGAGACAGTCTTCTTCACCCCATCTCACATCTTCGTTGCCCGAAGAGCCCTTCCGTTGCCTTTTGCTGCTCTTGACCTTGTCCAAGGTTCCACCACAATGCCCATTTATAATCATCATGCATCACCGCTATCACTGCTTTCCCACGAGTGCCTTGGCAACGTCCAAACGGTCAACTCCACACGGATTATATCCGTCCCCGATGAGGAGCCTTCTACGACCGTCTGTCAACTGAGTGTCCTCTCCGCGCCTGACCAAGCATCTACAGATATATTTCGGCCATTCATCGCCGAAGATTTGACAGCTTCGCAGCGATCACAGCTCCTCACCATCCTTGAGCGCTACCGCACCTCTTTCGACGTTGCACAAACATCTCTAGGTCGTGCCCTAACAGTCGAACACCACATCGACACTGGCTCCCACTCACCGCTGCGGCAACGTCCATATCGCGTGTCCGCTACAGAACGCCGCGTCATTGCTGACCAAGTCGACTACATGCTCCGCCGAGGCGTCATTAGACCTTCACAAAGCCCATGGGCGTCTCCGGTGGTACTCGTCACAAAGAAAGGCGGCTCCATCCGCTTCTGTGTCGATTTCCGGCGGTTGAACAAGATCACGCTGAAGGATGTCTATCCACTGCCGCGCATTGACGATGCTCTCGACTGTTTACAGGGTGCCGAGTTCTTTTTCTTTGTTAGACTTGCGGTCAGGCTACTGGCAGGTGCCCGTGGCGGAGGACGATTGCCCCAAAACCGCTTTTGTGACGCCAGACGGCTTATATGAATTCACCGTCATGCCTTTCGGACTTTGCAACGCGCCTGCTACGTTCGAAAGGATGATGGACAACGTTCTGCGTGGCCTTAAATGGAAGATCTGCCTATGCTACCTCGATGATATCGTAGTCTTCGCCCCTGACTTTGCAACACACCTACGTCGCCTTGAGCACGTCCTTGCTTGCTTGACCAACGCCGGTTTGCAATTAAACCTTAAAAAAGTGTCGATTTGCCATGCGTCAACTGACCATTTTAGGCCACGTTGTGTCAAAGGACGGCGTTCTTCCAGATCCCGAGAAATTGCGCGCTGTCACGGCGTTTCCGAAACCTACTACCATCAAAGAACTGCGCAGTTTCGTTGGCTTATGTTCTTATTTCCGGCGTCCATTATATCACCTCTCACGCAACTCCTCGGCGGCAGTAAAGATCTATCATCCTGGTCCCCCTGCCTCCGACGAGGCTTTCACCACTTTGCGACGACTTCTCACGACGCCACCCAGTCTTCGTCATTTTGATCCGCAAGCTCCAACCGAAATCCATACCGACGCCAGCGGTGTAGGCCTGGGTGCTGTGCTCGCGCAGCGTCAACCTGGCCACACAGAATACGTCGTGGCGTACGCCAGTCGCACACTCACCAAAGCAGAGAGTAACTACAGCGTCACAGAAAAGGAGTGTTTGGCCATTGTGTGGGCGCTTAGCAAGTTTCGCCCATATTTGTATGGCCGTTCTTTTGACGTCGTGACCGACCACCATGCTCTGTGTTGGCTTTCGACGTTAAAGGACCCATCTGGCCGCCTTGCTCGCTGGGCGTCGAAAATCCAAGATTACGACATACGCGTGGTTTATCGTTCAGGACGGAAGCATGCTGACGCTGACGCGCTTTCCCGTTCCCCTCTATCTCTGACAGCCACTGCTGACTCTGCATATGAACCCACATTGTCATCTCTTGACTTTGACAACATTGCTGTGGAACAACGCAATGACCCGTGAACTGCGTCTCTTCTGGACCTTCTCTGCGACACCTCTAAGGTCCCAGAATCGCGAATGCTCCGGCGCCAACTTCCACACTTTTCGGTTCGTGACACGCTGCTCTATCGGCGCAATTATACACCAGAGGTACGCAAATGGTTGCTCGTTGTCCCGCGAGCCTTGAGGTCGGAGATCTGTTCCTCTTTCCACGCTGACCCACAATGTGGCCATGCGGGAGTCTTCAAGACTTACGAAAGACTTCGATACCGTTACTACTGGCGTGGCATGTATACATTCGTCCGCCACTTCGTCCGCTCTTGCCGCGAATGTCAGCGCCGAAAATCTCCACCGCACATCTCAGCCGGTGAACTACAGCCTCTGCCATGCCCCTCCCCGACCTTTCGACCGGGTCGGTATAGACCTTTATGGGCCCCTTCCATTGACTCCTGCAGGCAACAGGTGGATATTAGTAGCAGTCGACCACCTAACGCGCTATGCCGAGACAGCTGCTCTTCCTGTGCTACAGCACAGGACGTCGCCACTTTCATACTGCGCCGTTTTGTGCTGCGTCATGGAGGTCCTCGAGAACTCCTCAGTGACCGGGGCCGCGCTTTCTTATCAGAGGTCGTTGAAAAATTGCTCGCTGAATGTGCTATTGTACATCGCAAATGCACCGCTTACCACCCGCAAACCAATGGTACTACAGAGCGCTTTAATCGAACTCTCGGTGACATGCTCTCTATGTACGTTGCATCTGATCACCCAAATTGGGACCTAGTTCTCCCATTCGTAACCTACGCGTACAATACGGCAACGCAAGCTACCACTGGTTTCTCTCCTTTTTACCTCCCTCTACGGCCGTCACCCTTCCCACACTATTGACACCATTCTGCCCTATCGACCGGACGCGGCCGAGTGCCCGCCGATCTTGGACGCCGCCAGACGCGCAGTAGAATGTCGCCAGCTGGCCCGCCGCTTTACCTCCGATGACCAGAACCGCCAAAAAGCAATACACGATGCCCAGAGCTCCACTGCCGTTTTTCTTCCAGGCACCCTTGTGTGGCTGTCAGTGCCGCATCGCACACCAGGACACTCTTCCAAACTTCTTCCTAAGTACGATGGGCCGTACCGCGTTGTCGAACAGACTTCTGCAGTCAACTACCTTATTGAGCCTCTCACGCCGCCGTCGGACCTGCGACGTCGTAACCGCGAGGTTGTATACGTTGAGAGACTGAAGCCGTACCACGGTTCTACGGACTCCGCAGACGACTAAGTCGCCAGGATGGCTCCTTTTTCCCCGCGGGGCCATTGTAACGAAGAAGAAGTACTCTGGTACAGAGGCAGCAACATCGAGCTTGCAGCAGAGGCTCCAGCTAGTGAACTGTGCCCGGTGCATTGCTACCAGCGCTACGCTCAATAAATCTTCTTTATAATATCAGTATGCAGTCCCAACGAGCGGGCTCATTCCCTGGCGCGAGAGCTCACGTACCGCGCTGGGAATAGCAGACCTGCTCAGTCACAGGACTGCCTCATTAAGGACCCTTTAACAACATTTAACGAAATTACGTCTCACTATAAGCTGGGTAGGCGAAACTTCCCTCCACCGAACCCCAAATTAAACAGAGCCCAATCAGCTACTCTCAGACTTTCGTAGACACGCACTTATCTTACTCCTAGAGCTTTCAGTTGGTCCAATCCCAATTTTCCACAGTCGTGCTCAAAATGCGGGCACGAAACCATCGACCCTATGCTCTGGCTGTGCCCATTTAACGTGGGCTCCACTCTACATGATGCGGCCACCTGGGATGAGCGATTGCGCAGTCCAGACCTCACGCATAGACTACAGGCCGTCCAGAGGGCTCGTGTCGTCGCCGAGTCATCTCCCGGTTCCGACATTGGTGGAGCCACCGACTTGATGGGGGAGGTCTCTTGGCCTCTTTTGCCTTGTCCCTCAGGACTCAAATAAAGTTCTTGATGTATGTATAAAACAAATCCAGTAACGTAATGCTGAAGATAGCACCACATATTGCAGTAAATACGCACACAGCCAATAAATAAGTGTTGTGCTGCGCCATGTACAGCTGTCATGCTCATAACGCACAACAGAAATCTGCGAGAGAGATCTTAAAGACTGCTGGTATCTAGGCGACTCGACTTCATTCGAACGTTCAAAATGGCACGAACTTATTTTAAATCTATAGCACCACACGAATGGCTTCTGCGTTAATTTTGCCGCTTATAGAACCGCCCGCATTTGTGTCCCACGGTTTACACTGGCTCGCAATAAGTAGGAAACCAGCCAGTCATGAACATTAGGCTACGTGCGCAAGCCGTGGGAGTACAAAGCACAGTAATGGTTGGTTGACCCTTGTTAATCTGGCGCAACCCACCATGGGGGATCGGCCATGAAACGGGTGGTGCCTTATAAATAGAATAGTTTATATTCTTAAAATGTTTCGCAATAGATTGTTTTTTTGAAATAACTCCCTAGCTTAATTCAGGGGGAAAAAAGAAAAAAAAAGATTTTTGTTGAATAATGAAGTGGGATTAGATAACTTTAGCATTCAATTCTGTTCTGTTCTACCTGTCTTGCTGTGGAGAGGTTGAGGTTAATATTACCTCGGCTACTCCATATCTATGAGTTTTGTCTCCCGTAGGAAATCGCATACAGCATCGCAAACGTTCCTGTGGCTAAAGCCCAGTGCGGTAGCTCCAAAGGAAAGAACCGCCGGAAGTGATAAATTTAAACCCATCCTTCAGAGAGGTTCTTCTAGAAGTCTTTTTCTTTGATTGGCAAATAACCTGCATGTTACGAAGAAATTATGCACGGATTCACTCTCATTGCAATGGAAGCATAAAGGTGACTGCACAAGACCAGACCTTTGTAGGTAAAAGTTCAGTGAGGGGACCCGGCATCGTATTCTGGTGACTGATCTTTCTCCCTTTCTAGAGGAACACCATTGATTTTTCCACTTATAATTGAGATGAGAAAACTCAGATGTTGACAAAAAAAGACTTAGCGAAGTTATCCGATGCGGCAAATTTTTCAAATCACGCCGCAGGTATAAAGGCCAACGTCGGCAATATAGAAATGGTGGGACCATCATGTGATGCTACTGCGAGTGCATCCGCATATTCATTGAGGGTTATACCTTTGTGCCCTGGTACCCACACCAAGCGAATATTACGTATATGTCTTGGAATAAGAGAGTAAAATAATTCTAAATAACTTGAAAAATTTCGTGCGGTTAATGAGGAACACAGACAGGCTATCTGTCAGTATGACGGCTTCTGATATTGATGGTGGTAATTTCCGTAAAGTTAAAACAATCGCAGGCAATTCCGCATAATAAATAGGTGTGAAGTCGGGTAAACGAATTGAAAAAGACCAATCCAGAGATGATGATGCAATTGCCACCCCTGCCTTTTCTTCACAAACTGTGGCCGTTTCTAAATTTGACAAATGGTCTTCCAAGATGCAATTTAAGCATCTACTGGGCAAATTTTTGCAATTCTTGGGAAATATATCTTCAAATTCTATTATATTTGTTTGTACAGATCTGCTTATGATTAGTACTTCACGGAGCTGGACTTGTAGTGTTTCCAATAATTTCTGTGCGAAAATGGCTTGTGGACAACGTAACCTTGACCACTGATGGTTAAAAAATGACATCGGTTGATTAATAAAAATATACTGCGACCTCCTTAGGGGCGATGCATAAATCTTTAGGAATGTGCGTACTGTTAGGATGTGAAACCGGGTTAAAAGAGAAGGCAGGCGTGCTTCTTTGTATAAAATATTATACAAAATAATAAAAAAAGTCCAAGACATAATCGTAACGATTCGCGTTCTAGAAGAACCAGTGGCCGAAGTTTGTAAGCTGGTGCGCCAGAAAACCAGACGCAGCCGAACTGTAATATCGGGCGAATATACATGCAGTAAATCATAATGAGAACATCACTACGTAAACATGAACGCTTGTTGTTGAGTCTACGGAGCATCCCAACCACACGTGCTCCTTTAGCTGCCATGTTTTCTATATGCGGACTCCAATTAAGTTTTTCAGTATTAGTGACCCCTAAATACCTAACGATTCCACCTGCGGGATAACATCTTCCCGATAAAGCAACGAAATTTGGACAGGAACGCTTAGAGGAAAGACTGCAATTGCACTTTTTCTGATATTTAGCGATAAATTTATGCTTTCCAACTACGTTTCTAGAGTATTCATATACACCTGCAGACTTTGGTACAGTGTATGTATATCTACCGCTGTGGCAAAGAATGCGATGTCATCGGCATACAGATACACCTGCACATCCTGGTGTGTAGGAAGAGTGCATAGTAAAATATTAAATAGTAATGGGGACAATACTGACCCTTGTGGGAGACCTCTAGTTTGCTTATGCCTTAAAGAAAAACCAGATTGAGAGCAATAAAATTCTCTGCCGTATAAAAAGAAATGTACCCATGCGACGAAGTAATGGGGTACACCTACGTTCTTACGTGAATTTATTAGTTTAAAATGTCCCACGCTCTCATAAGCTTTTGTAATATCCAGGGTTACTAAAGCGGCAAATTTTTTCTTATAACGAGCTAGTTGTATTCTGCTTTCTAAATCGACATGGGCTCACCCAATGTAGCATTCACGCCTGAAGCCAATTTGGCATGGGCTCAATATCATGTTTTCAGTCAACCAATTATCTACCCGAATGTGTAAGATTCTTTCAATTAATTTAACCAGATAAGATGTGAGCGATATAGGTCTGATGTTATCTAATTTATACCCAGCGCCTTATTTTTTTTTAATAAAGGAATAATTTTCGCAATTCTCCAATCAGGTGGAATCCATGAATTTCTAATAGAATAGTTAATAACTGCCACTAGGACCTGAGGTAAAACCCTATGAATAATTTTTATTACCTTTGTAGTACCTTTATTACCATCAGGACCTGGCGCTGAATTGGGCAAAGGTTTTACTACTTGTGCCAATTCCGAAGTAGTCATCTCATCGAAGTCGTCATTTTTCTCAGGCGCCAACGAGTAGTGTGAGAAGGCAGACGTGAAGCGACTTTCAAGTCCTTTTGCAACACTTTCAAGCAAACTAGCCAATTCACTTGGTGTTGAAACCACCGATTCAGTGTTTTTGTATGAAGGAATGACCTTTTTTTGTTCTAAGGAAATTAAAAAGGGTTTTCCTGTTGTCAGGTTTTGAAAGGAAACTCAGAACGCTGGTTATCACAACTGTCCTTTGCAGCGGCAACTGTTCTCTTAAAAATGGCAGCCGCATATTTATAATCTCTCCAATTTCTTGGACATTGGTTGTAAAGTAGTTTCCGCTACGCAGCTCATCTTAGACTGTAATCACGTGCGCAAGCTGAATTCCACCAAGGCTTAGGAGAACCTTTTTTAGATACCTTTACGTTGAATTTCGATTTATTTAACGAGTATTTTATAACATAGTTTAAATTCATGACATTTTGTTCTTCACTGTCAACTATTCTGTTCGACAAGGCCGCACGTAGTGATTTTTTGAATGTATTAAAATTGACATGAGTTCTTGAGTGGCTGGTTACTGAATCACCGGACATACAACCTCAAAAAGTATAGGAAAGTGGCCACTACTTGTACCCAAGTTCAAGGTAGACCACGTAGAGATAGTGAGGTTAGGAATGTGGAAAGTAAGGTCAATCGTAGAAAGAGACCGATTACAAACAAAAGTGGGTGTTCTTGCGTTAATGCATGATAGATTATTCTTTGAAGCCAGATCCCACAAGCGCTTCCCACTGATATCGGTTCTGAAACCCCACGAAATGTGGTGGGAATTAAAGTCTCCCGCCAATATCATTTGTTTCTTACAAGACGAAATTACAGAATTTAGCGCAGTAGTGTCTTGAACACCTGCTCAAAAATATGTATTCACTAACGAAAAAGGAAGGCATCCAGGAAGAGAAATATCTGACGCTAAACTTTCACTGTCTAACTCCATTACATGACATGTAATTTTAACCCGGTGAGCAATTTTTCAAGTAATAAATACGGCTAAGCCGCCACCCCTAGATGGCCGGTTTCAACGACATGTGCGGTAAATTTTATATGAAAGCTCTTTAATTTGAAAGCCAAGTTTCTTGCAAAATAATTACATCACAAAACTTGTAAAGAGGGCGATTGCTAACGCAAGCATGGCACAATCAATCAGAACATTTTGTGCACACATATGCGACGAAAGCTTTAACCTGCAGATTAGCCTACAAGAAAAGCGCCCACAAGAAAGATTAGCCTACAAGTAGCCTACAAGAAAGCGGCTACTCAGACAGCCTGCTGGTATCAGTTGGGGAAAGCATTCTAAAAGAGATGAAACGAAAGAAAAGCAAAGAACCCAACAAGCATGACAAAAAGCCGATCGTGGTCCCATACATTTACAAAGCATTCCATAAATTGAAGAAAATAGGAGCCAGGCATGAGCTGAATGTTGTCTTCTGAGCTCCAGTCAAGTTGAAAGGAATGTGCAAAACAGTAAACAACCAGGATGCGAAGAATGAAGAATGCCAAACACGTCATGCGAATAAATATATGGAATGTGAAGTAGGCATCGTATACAACATTCCTCTGATGTGTGGCAAGGCATATGTTGGCCAATCGGGAAGATGCCTCCATGAAAGGCTCAAAGACCATCGCTATGCATGCCAGTAAACGGCAATTACAGGCAACCTTCAATAATATCTGGGGTTTAACGTCCCAAAACCACGATATGATTATGACAGACGCCGTAGTGGAGGGCTCCGGAAATTTCGACCATCTGGTGTTCTTTAACGCACTGACATCGCACAGTACACGGGCCTCTACCATTTCGCCTCCATCAAAAATGAGACCGCCGCGGCCGGGATCGAACCCGTGACCTTCGGGTCAGCAGCCGAGCACCCTGACCGCTATACCACCGCAGCGGACTTACAGGCAACCTTTCCATGCACTGCAGGGAGTGTGGGTGTAGCCCAATGTTAGAAAAAACGTCAGTTCTGGCCAAATCGAAGAATAAGACGACACACGAAATATGGGAAGCCTTTCATATATCGAACCAGCAAAGCGCATGCGTCAGTTCAAGCTCCATTCTGCTAACCACGACGGAAATCGAATTTATAAGAAGTCACATGTAGCAGTTGAATCAGCATACTCGGAACAGAACTTTGAGTCATCGCCACATCTCGTAATCACCCCATGTGTAGCACCAGAGAACAGTAAAGCAAGATTGCCCCCCCCCATTGTGAACAGATGTTTCCCTTTCCTGGAGTTCTTTTTCGTTCATATTTTTTTCAATAAATCCAGTTGCCAGTTTGCGCTTCTCGTGTCCACTTCGTAACGTGTGCCCTTTCTAACTTTTTTATGTCCCAGTAACTGTGGCGCAATATTTAACTATGAAAAACCAACTAGCCCAGTACCTAACTTTGCTTACATCAGGAAAATATTGATTACAAAGGTAAAATAAATCGGTAGATGCTGAAAAAAAATTGATCGGCAGTTCCACTGTAAAATTTTTAATGCCCCTATTTTGTCAAAATACCGGCAGTATTCTCTGCCTTCTCCAATATACTATCTTTCAAAAAAGTCCTGTTTTGAAGCGCTTTCCTTCTGGCATTTTTTAGTCTTAACCTTGGGACTCACTGGAGAACCCTATGCTACAGGCTACGCACGACGTTTCAGGTTTCTAGATTCTGATTCCATTTTCGATTCATGGGAACCTGAATCAGAGCTCCAATCCGAATCCTGTTCAACTGGTATTATTACCTTACGACTCGTGTTGTATGGACCGGCTTTTGGAGAACACAATTCATCCTCGACAGGTATTGTTTTCTTTCGGATAGTTATCGTTGAACCTGATTCTAACGAACCCGCATTAATCTCTTCAGATGGCGAGGAGAGTGGAGAGGTCATAGCGGGGTGAATAA
Organism: Rhipicephalus appendiculatus; assembly: GCA_030522465.1. Taxonomy (NCBI): domain Eukaryota; kingdom Metazoa; phylum Arthropoda; class Arachnida; order Ixodida; family Ixodidae; genus Rhipicephalus; species Rhipicephalus appendiculatus. Next base: position 10,634 of record JALIZH010031017.1, on the reverse strand, counting down.
CACTGCAGAATTTGTGTCATCTGCGCGTTCACTATTTTTGCCAATGATTCTGTTAGTGTAAGAAAAACATTTTTCATTCCCTTTGCATTGTCTTTTCAACAGTGGATGCTATTGCGGTAGTGAGGAATCTATCGCCTGATTGTAATGATTCGTAGCACTGGCGTATCCCCGAGAACGCTCTGCAATGACGATTCGAGCTTCACGTCTAGGACATCTTTTTTGCTCAATGATCTCCATTATTTGCATTTCCTGAGCCATTGCAGGACAGCTAACATCGTCAGCTGCGTGAGATTCATTGCACAGGCAACAATGCCTTTCATGTGCTGTACACTCCTTAGAGTTATGTTGCCCTGCACACATTTGACAACGGACCACCGATCTACATCCATTTATGCTATGCCCGTAACGCCAGCATTTAGCGCACTGCAGTGGACGAGGGGATATCGATTCAACCCGATATATGAGCGGCCACGGCTTGATTTCGGTTGGTCGGGTTGTGCCGGCAAACGTAACTATCACCGACTCAGTCGGGATCTTCCTGTTGTCAACGCTACGCGAGCATCGGAACACTGATACCGCTCCCGCAACGGAAAACATTTCTAAAATCTCTGGCGGAGTTAAGCTCGAGTCCACCCCACGGACTAAACCTTTGACACATGCCAAATGGGGAGGTATAAAACAGCTCACCGGGAGAGATACAAAAGTTGTGCATTGAGTCAGATCTGTCACACAGGCCTGGTCCGGCGAACAACACAGAATTCCTCCCTGTCGCACCTCAGTGATCGACTGGAAGTGTTCAGTCACCTTCCGGAGCTCCTCCTGAATGCTTTTTGGATTTTTCATCCGTATGGAATCTCCTTTAGTTGGTACCAGGGCCACAGGAACGTTGCTCAGACCGCTGCGCAAGAAAATATCGATTGGTAACTCAATGGGAGCAAGAGAGGCCGACCAGGCAACATTTGCCTGGCCGGGAGACAAAAGAGACATCACTCTGTTGTGCCTAATTCAGCACCGCCTGTTCAGGCCGCACCCCACGGGAAGATGCACCAAGACGCCGCTGAAGTAGAGGCACAGCTCAGGCATGAGAAGGCCAAGCAGGATCACGACCAAGCCAGAACACGAACGCCTGCAAGCCGATCGCATGTGCTCACCAACTCCATAAATGCAGTACGGGCTTTTCTTGAATGAGGTACACATTACACAGCGTTGGCCGCAGAAGGTACGTATTTTTCACGAACAACATTTGTCGCATTAATTCTCAAGTACTCAACCTGTCCAAATGCAACCTCTTAAGATTCACGAACAAAAAGCACCCCCTGATGGCAAGCTATGTCATGAACACAACACAGCTGTCCCTTGTAACAGAATATAAGTACCTAGGAGTAATTTTTTTCCAGCAATCTGACTTGGAATGCGCACGTTGATTACATCGTAGGAAAGGCCAGCAACACATTAAACTTCTTCCGACGTAACTTTAAACAAGCACCGGCCAGCTTGAAAGAAACCCTATTTATCTCGAATGTACGCCCACTTTTGGAGTACGCGTGTAGCACTTGGGACCCTTTTACTAAAGTGAACATCGACGCTCTAGAGCGTGTGCAGCTGAGAGCAGCCCGTTTCGTCACAGGTGATTATGACTTTTGTAAAAGATCTTTTGAAATTAGGAATACTCTGGGATGGCCCCTTTTTGAAGACAGACCCAAATTCTTACGTTTATCTGTGTTCCACAAGATATACCATGGTTTGACGGGTATTCACATAGAGAACTACATAGTGAAGCCTACATATATATCTGCTCGTACTGACCACCCACTAAAAGTGCGGGAGTTCGCTGCCAGAATAAACCTTTTTAAATATTCATTTTTTCCACGATCAATACAGGAATGGAATAAATTACCTCAAGAAATCGTAGCCGCGACCAGGGAAACATTCACCGTTGCGCTTCAAAGTCATATTTTATCGTAACCTGATTATATTTATTTTCGCTTGTTCCTTTTAGCGGTCTACGCTTGAGTTTTTTTAGGGGCGAAGCTCTTTAAGCCGTGGGTCGTGCGTCCTCGATGTATGTTGTAGGTAGCCACCTCTCGTTTAGTTCTTGGAATGTCCGCTAGATGGCGGTACTTGTATATGATGAATATATTTAGAGGCGATGCTCCTTATGGAATCACCTCAGCGGTCCTCGGTTGTCCATGCATTCTGAGTAGACAGTAGGCACTGGATTTCGACCTCCAAGGTAGTGCCGGTGTGAGATGTCTCCTGTGCTTGATTAAACAATAAAAAAATTCACAACGTACATGTAAAATTAAATTGAGCTGCGAGTCGCCATGACTCTCATCGACCCTTTAGTATAAATGCGCCCGATCTCACGTCGTTGATGATGTACTGCGCAGAATTCGCGGAAGATTACCGGTTTACCGACGCACCTCCGAAGCTTCGCCCGCTCATCATCATTCACTCCGTGGATATGGTGTCGTCGTCTCCAGTTCTCGTCTCGTTTCCGAGAGGGCGCTGTCCTATAGACATGCGTACACTATGGCGGTTGGGTGAAGGTACGCTAGATGGCGTTGGCGGTGCAGCTACTCTCCGATTGCGCGGACCGCCGTACGAGTGCGCTTGCCGGATCGTGCTGCTTGGCGGACCATGGACGACGACCGGTCGTTGAAGTTTGAATAAAATTTCACACACACTATCGCTTTGATTACTGCTGGGCGAAACCACCGAAGATTTCACCGTGTAACCATGATTGCTTCAGTCACCATAACTCTCATCGACCCTTTAGTATAAATGCGTCCGATCACACGTCGGTGATGATGTACCGGGCAGAATTCACGGAAGATTCACGGTTTACCGATGAATCTCCGCAGCTTCGCCCACTCATCATCATTCACTCCGTGGATATGCTGTGTTTTTTTTCTTTTTTTTGTATTGTTTTTTTTTATTGTTTTTGCGATCTCTGCCGGTATATAAGTGTGCGTGTGTGTATGTATATGTATATATATGTGTGCATGTGTTTATTGTATTTGCGCGCATTTTGCTGAACAACAGAATGTGTTTAGATACAGCATTGTATTTTCCCATACATCAATGCTAATTACGTGTCACCCTTGGATGCTTTAATACGTAGCTGTATTTCTTTTTTATGTACACCGCAGTGTTAATGGCTTGTCGCCATTCTGCATATTTTTCTGCATATTTTTCTTTTTTTTTTCTTTATTGTTCTGAAGTGCATTACTTTTTTGTGTATGTATTTTAAACATGTATTTTAAATGTTATCTCCCCCTACACTAATGCCCCACGCGGGCGCTGTAGGTATTGTAAATAAATAAATAAATAAATATGTTTAATGTGCCGAATGATAGGCATGTACGGTTCAGTTGAAAAAAAATTTCTCGCTTGAAACAAAAACTGCTCTTCTCAAACTTTATGTATGTCGTGCCAACAAAGCATACTAGACAACGATATATAAGCCATATTTTTACTTGGACCGCTACATTGCGTAAACGAACCCGCTATATGGATAAAAATGCTATTTTCCCCAACTTTGTCAGAATCGTGTGGCAAGGTTTCTGACAATAGTATCAATCATTCGCTTTTGAACTCCGCAATATGGATCAAAATGCTATTTTCCCCAACTTTGTCAGAATCGTGTGGCAAGGTTTCTGCCAATAATATGAGTCATTCGCTTTTGAAGACGATGCAAACGTGCAGGTGTCGTGGCAAGGAAGACCACTGCTGCTCCGGCTGTTCCTCCTACTGTCCCTGCTCTCCCGGTAGAATACTTGGGGCCCTCGGGCCAAGGATCGGGCGGCAGTATCCTTATTTCGTATTGAGAGTTTGTAGTGTTTTTACCGTTCATTCTGGTGTCTTTATTTGTTGTATTGGTCTTTCTGAGCTTAAGCGAGTCAGTCCATCCCGATGACATTTTCATCTCCTGGTCAAGGGCACTCCCCTTGGCTAGCTACTATACCGGCCAAGGATTAGACGATTGATTCTTTGTTATCCAGAGGAGTCAGCAACGTCATTGTGGCTCTGGTGCCTACCAACGGGGGCATGATCCCGATGAAGGATCCAAAGGCGATTCAAGTGGAGCTTCGGAAAGCCACTTCGCATTTCCAGCAAATCACCGAGGTTCGACAGTTCGGTCGCGGAGGAATTCTGTGCTGTTCAGCAGATCAGGAGTGCGTTCGAGAGCTTTTGAGTTGTTCAGAGTTTGCAGCGCATACGGTGAGCCCGTTTATTCCAGCACATCTTGCATGTTCGAAAGACATAGTCCGCGGTGTAGATACGAGCCTGACACCTGCAAAAATACTGGATTTATTTCCGGTGGCAGGTGTACTTTCAGTCTACAGGTGTACCCGAATGATGGACAAAAGGAAATCACCTACCGAGTTGGTGATAGTGACTTTCCTAGGAACAGTCAGACCTTCAGAAATTAAGGCAAGGCCACTTATATATAAGGTAGAGCCACTTTCTCCCAAACCACTACAGTGTTGGAGATGTTGGCGATATGGACACAGCGTAAAAGGGTGCAGGTCAATAGCTAGATGCCGTCTATGCGGAGAGAACCATGACAGCCGCGATTGCAGCTCCGAAGAAGAGAAGTGCTGTTTATGCAGTGGAGCGCATCCTGCAGACTCCGCAGACTGTGTGGCAAAAGAAAGAGAGCCCAGTGTATTGGAAATTGTAGAACGCAAGCGGTGCTCTCGGAGGGAAGCAGTTGCGGAACTGCAGGAAAGAGCAAAAGGCTATGCAGGCGTTACAACTCGCCCTACTACTGCCATGGATGCATCCTTCGCAAAATCTATAGCAGAGGCTATAGAGAACGCTACGGAAAAAGGCAATGCATCGTCTGGCAAACAATCTTTTTGAAAACTTGGCACAGATGCTATCAAACCAGTTGACCCAAATTCTTGGTGTCGCGTCTGCGCAAGATGAGGATTCTCAGGCATCGGTGATTCCACATCGTACGGAGATGGAAAAATTCACAGAACGTCAGCGATCTGTCTCTCCTCAAGCAGGACCTTCCAAAACTGAGAACACAATGATTTCGAACCCCTAACAGACGATTCGGAAGGATTTGCTGATATGGATACGAACTCTCAAAAGACACTGAAGCGTACCCGATCTCCCCCATCAAAAGTTTCTCCGCATAACTCGAAATCTAGAAAGTATCTGTCATAGAAAGACTTCTTTGAGAACCTTTCAAAAAAAGACTTCTTGAAGAAAGATGTGCTGGATGAAGCAGTTTCTCCTACGGTTTTAGCATCAAAATAGGCTCCCTGAACACCTTACAGTGGAATTGCCGAACGATTGTTTCTGCTGCCACAGACCTATCTTACCTTACCTCGCAACTTTCCCCAGACATCGTTGCACTGCAAGAAACCTGGCTTAAAACAGGTCAAATGCTCCACCTAAAAAAGTATCGACTATTTCGTTTGGATCGACCTGGTAGAGGCGGTGGACTTGCTTTCTTTATATCAACTAAATTCACTCACAGATTCACGATATCTTATCAGTGTATGGCTACTGACTGTGAAATTTTGGTATTAGACATAACATTACCAGACTGTTCTCCTTTTTCTTTTGTAAATGCATATTTTCCGGCTAGAGTGCAAGACACAAGATGCCTAGACGTCATGTTACCTTCCTGCAGAAAGGATATATTATTTACTGGGGACTTCAATTCGCATCACGTGTCTTTGGGGTTTCAAAACAGATTTAAGTGGAAGACGCTTGTGGGAATGGGCCCTTGACGAGGATTTATCTTGTTTAAACTCACACGCTGCTACTTTCGTCTAAATCATCAATAGACTTGACATTTTCTAGCTCCTCCTTAAGTATATGTTCGTGGAAAACATTAGACTGTGCTACCAATAGTGATCACATACCTATTAGTTCTGACATTAATTTTCCGAGAATATTTTTCACCGAAAAGGTCGGCTCATTTGTCAATTATGTAAAATTACAAAGAGACTTAAAAGCTACTTTGATTCCTCGCAAGGACATGCAGGAGGGTATTAGGGCTATGAGCCTGTGTGCGGTATTAAAAAGATCGTTAAAAAACGCAACTTTTAAATTAAACTCGGTCACAGCAGGATCTTTTAGCTCATGGTGGAATGAAGATTGCATGATAGGCTATAGAAGACAAAAGGCTGCATGGAAACAACTTCTGGTCAACCAATGCCCAAAAAAATTGGTCTGATAATAAATTCATAGCAGCTGGTTTCAAACGTACAATACGTAAAACAAAAGATGACTACGATATGAACAGATTTCGTTATCTTTCTAGGGCTCAAAACAAAAAAAAAGCCCTTTTTAAATTTTTACGGTCTCGAAAAATGTTACCACTCTCTGAAAATATTGATTCTGTAATTCTTTCTCCCCCTGAACTCTCTGAATTAGTATAAAATATTGCGAAATGGTTACAAGATAGATTCATATCAACTATGCCACTGTATATTGTGGAACCAATTGCAGGTGAGGAATTCGATGAGGTTACCGCAGCTGAACTGGCGGAAGTAATAAAGCATTTATCTCCCGCAGCACCTGGACCAGATGGGGTGACCACGTCAGTGATAAAAGCAATATTTGACATTTCTCCAAACGAAATACTTAATATGGTAAATTACTCTTTGAAAAAATGCTTGGATACCTGCTGATTGGAAGCTTTGCAAAGTGATTCCGCTACTTAAAAAAACAGGGAATTGGATTTGCCCTTGACAATATACGACCAATATCACTTGAAGAAAGAATTTTGAATGAAGAATCTTTCTTGAAGAAAGAATTTTGAATGTCCGGGTAATGAAATATATTGATGATCACTCAATACTAAATCCCAGTCAAATTGGCTTTAGATCGGGTTGCTCAATATGGTGCGCGCACGTTGATTTAGAGAGTCGCATACAATTGGCTCGGCGTCGGAGCGACTACTGTGCATTAGTCACTCTAGATTTGGCTAAGGCGTACGATAAGGTTGAGCACTCATTGTTAATAAAACAGATGGAACATTAAAATTTTCCTAACTACATCACAGCGTGGCTTTCACAGTTTTTAAGAGAAAGGGAATTTTATTGCTTTAAAGATGGGTACTTATCTAACAGATATAAGCAGAAACGTGGAGTACCACAGGGGTCTGTCCTGTCTCCAGTTTTATTTAACATATTCTTAAGCTCCATTCCTTCACATCAGGATAGTCAAGTATATGTGTATACAGATGATATTGCTTTCTTCGCGACAAATAAAGATCTGCACGCGCTATATCAGACGCTACAAAATTATATGAATACGCTAGAAACATGGCTTAAAAATATTCATATGACGTTGAACGTCAAGAAAAGCGCGCGTCTAGCGTTCTCTTTTATGCAGCCTGTCAACATATCACTCATTTATGGTACAGAGCTCATTCTTCAGGTAGCTTCGCTTAAATATTTTGGCATCATATATAATGCAAAATTGATTTGCATAAGCCACATAGAAGAAGTCTACTGTAAGGCAACACGTGCCATGGGATGGCTACGGAAATTAGCAAACCGTAGAAGACGGTTGAGAAGGGACAAACTGATAATGATTTATAACCTGTATCTGCGGCCCATCATGGAATTCGGGTGTGTATTATTTTCAGGAAGTGCAGCTTATAAAATGAGACCCTTAGTACTGTTGGAAAGGGAAGGTTTGCGTTTATGCCTTGGTCTCCCAAAGTTTTTAGATGTGAAGCATCTTATGGCGAAGCTTAATCCGGTGGTGGTGGTGGTGGTGTGCGGCGTGACCACCCTTACTGCGCATGCGCAGACCTTTCAAAAAAAATTAAAAAATAAAAAACCTCCTCTCTCCCTCTCTCTCCTCTAGGCATCCCTCTCCGCGGCAACCACACCCCTCACTGCGCATGCGCCTCCCTTCCTCTCTCCCCTCCTACGTTCCCCCTCTCTCTTCTAGGCATCCCTGCCCGCGGCGCCCATACTCCCACTGCGCATGCGCGTCCCCCCTCTCTCTCTTCTCCTACGCTCCCCCCTCTCTCCTCTAGGCATCCCTGCCCGCGGCGCCCACACTCCTACTGCGCATGCGCGTCCCCCCCTCTCCTCTCCTACACTCCCCCCTCTCGCCTCGCGACGCCGACACAGGCAGCGTTTGCTAACGAGTTTCTTGGTTGAAAAAACCGACTGCTCGCGCTGCACAACCGTTCACTGGCCACCCCGTATATATGGCAATGAATCTTGACCTGCAAGGTGGTGCCGGTGGGAGATTTCTCCTGTGCGTTGTTGAACAATAAAAATTCGCAGCGTACGCGTTAACTAAAAGCGGACTGCGGGTCTCTGTGTCTAGTCGGAGTCTTCTGTCTCTAATTGCCCATTAGCAGCGATTGGCATGTTCCAGTAGGAAACACCGCTCCATCACTGCGTGCTTTGCGCCTTCCCCAGTTTTCTCGCCTGCGCAACGCTGCGATGAGCACCAGCGTCAACGCCACCGCCAATGTAAGCGTTAGCGCCCGCTGCTTCACATCTACACATGGTTCCCTTTAGCGGGAAATGGTCTAATTTTTTTGCAAACAATGTGTTGTATATGGAAGCGCGACTACCTGCCTTGCTAAATCGATTTAAAATACTTACGGTTCAAACGTTCTTACACATATACAATTCACCTCAGAGACGATCTTGCTATGTTTTCATTGAAGAACCGAGCTTATTTTTTATACAAATTGGTCGCGACTACACACCCCACAAATTATATTTGCACAAGCGATGCTAGAACCACTGAATCTAAAAATTAAAAATATTGGCTCGACAGGTAACCTCACTTCAACCCTTAACATAGAATTGGAAGATATTTTCCCTCCTAATGCGAAACAAATGCCATTTCGGTACTTAAGTGATCAGTTAGAAGATTACCTAGCGCACCTGAAAATAAGCAATATAATTGCCACGGATGCATCAGGGTCAAAAGAAAAGGCTGGAGTTGGCATCTTCACTTCTTCTCTTGATTGGTCCTTATCGGTTCGACTCCCAGATTTTACTTCTATATTCATTGCAGAGTTATTGGCTGTAGTTCTAGCTCTACGCAAACTTCCTTCAAGCGAATCAGCAGCAGTGATCGTAACAGATTCTCTCTCAGTATGTACGGCACTATCTGCGGCATCAAATTTAACGCTTATTCATACGTTTCGCCAACTAATACTAACACACTTACAAAAGATCCAGTTACTGTGGGTACCAGGACACCGCGGACTATATTTAAACGAAATGGCGGATTCATTAGCCACAATATCCCTGAGTGCTCCCATTATCCCAGTTTATTTGACACGGCTTACGCTACAGCGTTAAGGTTCAGATATGCTTGTTTGCAAAGGAAAATAGGTAAATTATCATTCTATAACGTTACAGATTTCGCACATTTAAGACATTGCTGGAATAAACAGTGGTATGAATCTCGGCAGTTAGAAGTTTCTTTCACGAGATTACGCTGTGAAATTCTGCAGCTGAATTATTATCTAAATAAAGCTGGAATCAAGGCATCCCCGTTATGCCTATTTTGCAACGAAATCGAAACAATAGAACATTACCTTTTATTTTGTCGCCGCTATTCTCATCAGTGAAAAAGGTACCTGCAAGCTCCCCTTCAGAAGTTAGGATTAGCTGTAAATGTTACAGTAATTTTATCATTTGGCGCCACTTCATTAGGTTACGGCCACAGGGGTGTCTGCTCTGCTGTGATAGAATACATCAAAGAAACAAAAAGATTACCGTATTAGCCTATTTTTATCTATTCTTTTCTGAGTGTGGAATCCGTCGTCATTTCTATCACAAAACCCCGATAATCTGACCGCTTGCTCATTAAGCATTTTCATTTATTAGACGTTTTTTAATAAGGAAAAAATCCAGATTGGTTTTAGTTTCAGACCATTATTTTAAACCTCCTGCCACCCGGTACTTGGCCCATCCCCCTTTGTGGGTGAGAGCCATCCATACGAGGTCATCATCATCATCACATCGTATTGGCTCTTCGTGAAAGAAGAAGCTGTGCAGACGTAGGGTCAAGGCTGTATTGAGCTCTAAAATAAAGTTCTCATAGCACGCAAGCAGTGATTTCACAAGAGTCGGTTTTGGTAGCGTAGTTGTCCGCCGCTGCCACAGGGCTTCGTCGCAGCGATCGCGCACAGTGATGCACTGCGTGTAGCTGTCTAGTATTCTACCACAGAGCCATGCCGGTCCTCCATACTTCTTAGCATAAAGAACCTATACGGCGTCATGTCTTTCGAGGAATTATGTTCACAGATGTAATGTTCCGTGGTGGACTAGTAAACTAACACCATACTTCACAGAATATGAATTGCGTAACGAGTAGGTAATTTAAAGTTTCCCACCCATTGCAAAGGGCTCAGACATAAATCTTCATAATCATTAGCCACAGCATGAATGAAGGGTGCAGCTACAAAGGTACGCATAATGCCTTACAGAAACGTAGCGGGTACCCCGCTACTTCATAAAGGGATGAACTATGGCATGGCGGCATTTACCTGCATCGCAAAATTACGATTTATGGCTTAGTGAGTACCTTGAGACTAGACATGGAGTAGTGGCCTCATCAGAGGCCAGTTCTTCAGTTACGCTGTCGTTGTGGGGTGTATTCCGCGCAGGACTGGC